>SZWC01000067.1:344065-356674 GCA_023375785.1 Penium margaritaceum
TGCATCAAATCTGTGCATAAACTTTGTGCATAAACTTTGTGCATTAACTTTTTGCATATACTTTGTGCATGAACTTTGTGCAAAAACGTTGTGCATTAATGTTGTGCATAAAATGTGTGCATAAACGTTGTGCATAAACTTTGTGCATAAAGTTTGTGCATAAACGTTCTGCATAAACTTTGTGAATTAATGCTGTGCATAAACTTTGTACAGAAACATTGTGCATTAACTTTGTGCCTAAACTTTGGACATAAACTTTGTGCATAAACGTTTTGCATAAACTTTGTGCGTAAAGGTTGTGCATAAACTTTGTGCATAACCTTTGTGCATAAACGTTGTGCATAAACTTTGTGCATAAACTTTGTGCATAAATGTTGCGCATAAAATTTGTGCATACCTTTGAACATAAATGATGTGCATAAACTTTGTGCATGATCTTTGTCCATGAACTTTGTGCATAAACTCTGTGCATAAACGTTGTGCATAAACATTGTGCATAAAAGTTGTGTACAAATTCTATGCATAAACGTTCTGCATAAAATTTGTGGAAAAACTTTGTGCATAAAATTTCTACATAAACTTTGTGCATAGAATTTGTGCATAAACTTTCTGCATAAACTCTTTGCATAAACTTTGTGCATAAACTTTGTGCCTAAACTTTGTGTATAAACTTTGTGCATAAACTTTGTTCATAAACTTTGTACATAAAATTTGTGCATAAACTTTGTGCATAAACATTATGCATAAACTTTCTGCATAAACTTTGTGTGTAAACGTTGTACATAAACTTTGTGCATAAATGTTGTGCATTAACTTTGTGCATAAAGTTTGTGTATAAACTTTCTGCATAAACGTTGAGCATAAATGTTGTGCATAAACTTTCTGCATAAACGTTGTGCATAAACTTTGTGCCTAAACATTTTGCATAACGTTTGTGCATAAACTTTGTGCATAAACTTCGTGCGTAAACGTTTTGCATAATCTTTGTGCATAAACTTTGTGCAGAAACTTTGTGTATAAACTTTGTGCATAAACGTTGTGCATAAACTTTGTGCATAAA
The DNA here is from genome assembly GCA_023375785.1 of Penium margaritaceum. Classification (NCBI taxonomy): domain Eukaryota; kingdom Viridiplantae; phylum Streptophyta; class Zygnematophyceae; order Desmidiales; family Peniaceae; genus Penium; species Penium margaritaceum. The sequence continues at coordinate 345,126 of SZWC01000067.1, forward strand.
CATTGTGCATAAACTTTGTGCATAAGATTTGTGCATAACCTTCTGTGTAAGTGTTGTGCATAAACGTTGTGCATAACTTTGTGCATATTCTTTGTGAATAAACTTTGAGCATAAATATTTTGCATAAACGTTGTGTATAATCTTTGTGCATGAAATTTGTGCAACCAACTTTGTGCATACACTTTGTGCATAAACTTTGTGCATAGACTTTGTGCATAAACTTTGTGCATAAACTTTCTACAAATACATTGTGCATAAACTTTGTGCCTAAACTTTGTGCATAAACTTTGTGCATAAACTTTGTGCATAAACGTTGTGCGTAAACTTTGTGCCTAAACGTTGTGCATAAACCTTCTGCAAAAACTTTGAGCGTAAACTTTGTGCATAAACTTTCTGCATAAACTTTGTGCATAAAGTTTGTGCATAAACTTTCTGCATAAACTTTGTGCAAAACGTTTGTGCATAATCTTTCTGCGTAAACTTTGTGCATATACGTTGTGCATAAAATTTGTGCATAAACATTGTGCATAAACTTTGTGCATAAACATTGTGCATCAATTTTGAGGATAAACTTTATGCATAAACGTTGTGCATACATTTTGTGCATAAATGCTGTGCATAAACCTTGTGCATAAAAGTTCTGCATAAACGTTGTGCAAAAACGTTGTGCATAAACGTTGTGCATACATTTTGTGCATAAATGCTGTGCATAAACCTTGTGCATAAAAGTTCTGCATAAACGTTGTGCAAAAACGTTGTGCATAAACTTTCAGCATAAAATTTGTGCATAAAAGTTGTGCATAACTTTTTTGCACACATTTTCTGCATAAACGTTTTGCATAACCATTGTGCATAAACTTTGTGCATAAACTTTCTGCATAAACTTTGTGCATAAACTTTATTCATAAACTTTGTGCCTAAACTTTGTGCATAAACATTGTGCATAGTCTTTGTGCATAAATTTTGTGCATAAATGTTTCCATGAAAGTTGTGCATAAATGTTTTGCATAACTTTGTGTATAAACATTGTGCATAAACTTTGTGCATAGATTTTGTGCATAAACGTTGTGCATAAAATTTGTGCATAAGCTTTGTGCATAAACTTTGTGCATAAAATTTGTGCATAAACGTTCTTTGTGCATAAACTTTGTGCATAAACGTTGTGCATAAACGTTGTGCATAAACTTTGTGCTAAACTTTATGCATAAACTGTGTGCATAAACGTTGTGCATAAACTTTGTGTTTGAAATTTTTGCATAAACTCTGTGCATAAATGTTGTGCATAGACTTTGTAAAAATACTTTGTGCATAAAATTTGTGCAAAAAGTTTGTGCATACACTTTGTGCATAACATTTGTGTATAAACTTTGTGCCTACACTTTGTGCATAAACGTTGTCCATAAAATTTGTGCACAAACTTTGTGCATAAAATTTGTGCAAAAACGTAGTGCACAAACTTTCTGCATAAACTTTGTGCATAAACTCTCTGCATAAACTTTGTGCCTAAACTTTGTGCATAAACGTTGTCCATAAAATTTGTGCACAAACTTTGTGCATAAAATTTGTGCAAAAACGTAGTGCACAAACTTTCTGCATAAACTTTGTGCATAAACTCTCTGCATAAACTTTGTGCCTAAACGTTGTGTATAAACGTTGTGCATAAATTTTGTGTATAAACGTTCTACATAAACTTTGTGCATAAAGGTTGTGCATAAATTTCTTGCATAAACGTGGTGCATAAACTTTGTGCATAAATTTTGTGTATAAACGTTCTACATAAACTTTGTGCATAAAGGTTGTGCATAAATTTCTTGCATAAACGTGGTGCATAAACTTTGTGCGTAATCCGTGTGCATAGCATTTGTGCATAAACTTTATGCATAAATTTTGTGCATAAAATTTGTGCATAAACATTGTGCATAGACTTTGTTTATAAACTTTGTGCATAAACGTTGTGCATTAACTTTGTGCATAAACCTTGTGCATGAACATTGTGCATAAAGTTTGTGCAGAAACGTTCTGCATAAACTTTGTGCATAAATGTTGTGCATAAACTTTCGGCATAAACGTTGTGCCTAAACTTTGTGCATAAACCTTGTGCATGAACATTGTGCATAAAGTTTGTGCAGAAACGTTCTGCATAAACTTTGTGCATAAATGTTGTGCATAAACTTTCGGCATAAACGTTGTGCCTAAACTTTGTTCATAACCTTTGCGCATAAGCTTTGTGCATGAACTTTGTGCATAAACGTTGTGCATAAACAATATGCATAAACTTTGTTCATCAACATTGTGCATAAGCTTTGTGCATAACTTTGTGCATAAATGTTGTGCATAAACTTTGTGCATTGCTTTGTGCATAAACTTTATGCATAAATATTGTGCATAAACTTTGTGCGTAAACATTTTGCATAAACTTTGTGTATAAACATTTTGCATAAACGTTGTGCATAAACTTTGTGCATAGACTTTGTGCATAAACTTTGTGCATAAACTTTCTGCATAAACTTTGTGCATGAATTTTTTGAAGAAACTTTGTGTATAAACTCTGTCCATAAACGTTGTGCATAAACATTGTGCATCAACTTAGTCCATAAACTTTGTGCATAACCGTTGTGCATAAACTTTGTGCCTAAGCGTTGTCCACAAACGTAGAGCGTAAAGTTTGTGCATAACATTTCTACATAAACTTTGTGCACAAACATTGTGCATAATCTTTCTGCCTAAACTTTGTGCATAAATTCTGTGCATAAATGTTGTGCGTAAACGTTGTGCATAAACCTTGTGCACAAATGTTTTTCATAAAGATGCTGCATAAATTTTGTGCATAAACTAATTGCAGAAAATTTGTGCATAAACATTGTGCATAAACTTTGTGCATAAACATTGTGCATAAACTTTGTGCATAAACTTTGTTCATAAACGTTGTGCATAAACTTTGTGCATAAACTAATTGCAGAAAATTTGTGCATAAACATTGTGCATAAACTTTGTGCATAAACATTGTGCATAAACTTTGTGCATAAACTTTGTTCATAAACGTTGTGCATAAACTTTGTGAATAAACTTGTTCATAAAACTTGTGCATAAATTTTTTGCATAAACTTTGTGCATAAACTTTGTGCAAAAACATTGTGCATAAACGTTCTGCATAAACTTTGTGCATAAACTCTGTGCATAAAATTTGTGCGTAAACGTTCTGCATAAGCTTTGTGCATAACTGTTTTGCAATAACCTTCTGCATAAACGTTCTGCATAAACTTTGTGCATATACGTTGTGCATAAACGTTGTGCCTTAAATTTGTGCATAACGTTTGTGCATAAACTTTGTGTAACATTTTGTGCATAGAATTTGTGCATAAACATTGTGCATAAACTTTGTGCATAAACGTTATGCATAAACTTTGTGCCTAAACGTTGTGCATAAAATTTGTGTGAAAAGTTTGTGCATAAACTTTCTGCATAAGCTTTGTGCACAAACGTTGTGCATAAACGTTCTGCATAAACTTTGTTTATAAATTCTGTGCATAAACGTTGTGCATAAATGTTGTGTATAACGTTTGTGCACAAATTTTCTGCATACAATTTCTGCATAAACTTTTGTGCATAAACTTTGTCCATAAAACTTGTGCATAAACTTTGTGCATAAACTTTGTGCATAAACATTGTGCATAAACTTTGTGCATAAACTTTGTGCATAAACTTTGTGTATAAACGTTGTGCATAAAATTTGTGCGTAAACTTTGTGCATAAAGATTCTGCATAAACTTTGTGCATAAACATTGTGCATAAACTTTGTGCATAAACTTTGTGCATAAACTTTGTGTATAAACGTTGTGCATAAAATTTGTGCGTAAACTTTGTGCATAAAGATTCTGCATAAACTTTATGCAAAAACGTTGCGCATAGACGTTCTACATAAACTTTATGCGTAAACTCTGTGCATAACGTTTGTGCGTAAACGTTGTGCATAAACTTTGTGCACACGTTTTGAGCAAAAACTCTCTGCATAAACTTTGAGCACAAGCGTTTTCCATAAACATTCTGCAGAAACTTTGTGCATAAACGTTTTGCATAAACGTTGTGCATAAACGTTGTGCATAAACATTGTGCCTAAAATTTGTGCATAAACTTTGTGCATAAGCTTTGTGAATACGATTTGTGCATAAAATTTGTGCATAAACATTGTGCATAAACTTTGTGCATAGACTTTGTGCATAAACTTTGTGCATTAACTTTGTGCATATACGTTGTGCATGAACTTTATGCATAACGTTTGTGCAAAAACTTTCTATATAAACTTGTGCATAAACTTTGTGCATAGACTTTGTGCATAAACTTTGTGCATTAACTTTGTGCATATACGTTGTGCATGAACTTTATGCATAACGTTTGTGCAAAAACTTTCTATATAAACTTGTGCGTAAATGCTGTGCATAAACTTTCTGCATAAACGTTGTGAATAAACTTTGTGCCTAAATTGTGTGCATAAACTTTGTGCATAAACTTTGTGCATACACTTTGTGTGTAAACTTTGAGCATAAACTTTGTGCATAAACTTTGTGCACAAATTTTGTGCATAAACGTTCTGCATAAACGTTTTGCATAAACTTTGTGCATACACTTTGTGTGTAAACTTTGAGCATAAACTTTGTGCATAAACTTTGTGCACAAATTTTGTGCATAAACGTTCTGCATAAACGTTTTGCATAAACTTTCTGCATAAACTTTCCGCATAAACGTTGTGCATAAACTTTGTGCCTAAGTTTTGTGCATAAACTTTGTGCATAAACTTTTTGCATAAACTTTGTGTGTAAAATCTGTGCATAAACTTTGCGCATAAACATTTTGCATAAACATTTTGAATAACCTTTGTGCAGAAACTTGGTGTATAAACCTTGTGCATACACTTTGTGCATGAACTTTGTGCATAAACGTTGTGCATAAATGTTGTGCATAAACATTTTGAATAACCTTTGTGCAGAAACTTGGTGTATAAACCTTGTGCATACACTTTGTGCATGAACTTTGTGCATAAACGTTGTGCATAAATGTTGTGCATAAATGTTGTGCATAAACTTTGTGCAAAAACTTTGTGCATAAACATTGTGCATAAACATTTTGTATAAACTTTGTGAATAAACGTTTTGCATAAACTTTGTGCCTAAACGTTGTGATAAAACTTTGTGCATAAACTTTGTGCAAAAACTTTGTGCATAAACATTGTGCATAAACATTTTGTATAAACTTTGTGAATAAACGTTTTGCATAAACTTTGTGCCTAAACGTTGTGATAAAACTTTGTGCATAAAGTTTGTGCTTAAAATTTCTGCATAAAATTTGTACAAAAACGTTGTGTATAAACTTTCTGAATAACATTTGTGCATAAACTCTGTGCATAAATTTGTGCGTAAACGTTGTGCATACACTTTGTGCATAAATTTTGTGCATAAACATTCGGCATAAACTTTGTGCATAGAGGTTGTGCATAAAGTTTCTGCATAAACTATGTGCATAAACATTGTGCATAAAAGTTCTGCATAAAGTTTGTGCATAAGCTTTGTGCGTAACCTTTGGGCCTCATCTGTGTGCATAAACTTTGTGCATAAGGTTTATGCATAAACTTTGTGCATGAACATTGTGCGTAAACATTGTGCATAGACTTTGTAAATAAACCTTGTGCATAAATGTTGTGCATGAACTTTGTGCATAAAGTTTGTGCATAAACGTTCTGCATAAAATTTGTGCATAAATGTTGTGCATAAACTTTGTGCAGAAACTTTGTGCATCGACGTTGTGCATAAACATTGTGCATAACTTTCTGCATAAATGTTGTGAATAAACTTTGTGCATAGCTTTGTGCATTAAGTTTCTGCATAAACTTTGTGCATCAACTTTGTGCATAACCATTTTGAATAAACTTTGTGCGTAAACGTTTTGAATAAACATTGTGCGTAAACTTTGTACATAAACTTTGTGCATAAACTTTGTGCATAAACTTTGTTCATAAACTTTGTGCGTATACTTTGAGCATGAACTTTGTGCAGAAACGTTGTTCATAAACTTTGTGCATCAACTTTGTGCATAAGCTTTGTGCACAAACTTTGTGCATAAACATTGCGTTTAAACTTTGTACATGAACTTTGTGCATAAAATTTGTACATAAACGTTGTGCATAAACTTTGTGCATCAACTTTGTGCATAAGCTTTGTGCACAAACTTTGTGCATAAACATTGCGTTTAAACTTTGTACATGAACTTTGTGCATAAAATTTGTACATAAACGTTGTGCATAAAATTTGTCAAAAACCTTTGTGCATAAACTTTGTGCATAGACTTTGTGCATACACTTTGTGCATAAACATTGTGTATAAACTTTGTACATAAACTTTGTGCATAAACTTTGTGCATAAACTTTATGCATAAACTTTGTGCATAAATTTTGTGCATAAAATTTGTGTATAAACGTTTTGCATAACCTTATTGCATAAACTTTGTGCATAAACTTTTTGCATAGACTTCTCGCATAAACTTTGTGCATCATCTTTGTGCGTAAACTTTGTGCATAAAGTTTGTGCCTAAACTTTGTGCATAAACTTTGTGCATAAACTTTTTGCATAGACTTCTCGCATAAACTTTGTGCATCATCTTTGTGCGTAAACTTTGTGCATAAAGTTTGTGCCTAAACTTTGTGCATAAACTTTGTGCATAAACTTTGTGCATAAAATTTGTGCATAAACTTTGTGCATAAACTTTGTGCATAAACATTACGCATAAACTTTGTGTATAAACATTCAGCATAAACGTTGTGCATAAACTTTGTGCATAAAGTTTGTGCATTAAAGTTCTGCATAAACTTTGTTCATAAATGTTGTGCATAAAATCTCTGCATAAATGTTGTGCATAAACATTGTGCCTAAACTTTGTGCGTACGCTTTGTGCATAAAGGTTTTGCATAAATTTTGTGCATAAACTTTCTACATAAACTTTGTGCATAAACTCTGTGCATAAACTTTGTGCATAAACTTTGTGCATAAAACATGTGCACAAATTTTGTGCATAAAAGTTCTGCATAAACTTTGTGCATACACTTTGTGCATAAACTTTGTGCATAAACTTTGTGCATAAACTTTGTGCATAAACTTTGTGCCTAAACTTTGTGCATAAACTTTGTGCATAAACATTGCGCATAAACTTTGTGCATAAATCTTGTGCATAAACGTTCTGCATAAACTTTGTGCATGAATATTTTGCATAAAATGTCTGCATAAACATTGTGCATAAACTTTCCGCATAGACGTTGTGCATAAACTGTGTGCAGAAATGTTTTGCATAAATCTTGTGCATAAACGTTGTGCATAAAATTTGTGCATTAACGTTGTGCATAAACTTTGTGCATAGCTTTGTGCATAAATGTTGTGCATAAACATTGTGCATAGCTTTGTGCATAAACTTTGTGCGGAACATTTGTGCATAAACTTTGTGCATAAACATTTTAAATAAACTTTGTGCATAGCTTTGTGCATAAATGTTGTGCATAAACATTGTGCATAGCTTTGTGCATAAACTTTGTGCGGAACATTTGTGCATAAACTTTGTGCATAAACATTTTAAATAAACTTTGTGCATAAAGGTTTTGCATACACGTTGTGCATAAAATTTGTTCATAAACATTGTGCATAAACTTTGTCCATAAACATTGTGCATAAACTTTGTGTATACACGATTTGCATAAACTTTGTGCATAAACGTTCTGCATAAACTTTGTGTATAAACTTTGTGCATAATCTTTGTGCATAAACTTTGTGCCTAAAACTTTGTGCATAAACTTTGTGCATGAACTTTGTGCATAACGTTTGTGCATAAACGTTGTGCATAAACTTTATGCATACACTTTGTGCATGAACGTTGTGCATAAAAAATTTGCATAAACATTGAGCATAAACTTTGTAAATAAAATTTGTGCATAACCTTTCTGCATAAAGTTTCTGTATAAACGTTGTGCATAAAGTTTCTGCATAAACATTTTGCATAAACTTTGTGCATAAAATTTGTGCATAAACTTTGTGCATAAACTTTGTGCATAAACGTTGTGCATAAATTTTGTGCATAAACTTTGTGCATAGAATTTGTGCATAAACGTAGTGCATAAACTTCATGCATACACTTTGTGCATGAACGTTGTGCATAAAAAATTTGCATAAACATTGTGCATAAACTTTGTGCATAAAATTTGTGCATAACCTTTCTGCATAAACTTTCTGTATAAACGTTGTGCATAAAGTTTCTGCATAAACATTTTGCATAAACTCTGTGCATAAACTTTGTGCGTAAACGTTGTGCATAAACTTTGTGCATAAACGTTCTGCATAAACTTTGTGTATAAACTTTATGCATAATCTTTGTGCATAAACTTTGTGCCTAAAACTTTGTGCATAAACTTTGTGCATGAACTTTGTGTATAAACTTTGTGCATAAACATTGCGCATAAACTTTGTGCATAAACTTTGTTTCTAAACTTTGTGCATAAAGTTTGTGCATAAACTCTGTGCATAAACGTTGTGCAGAAATGTTGTGCATAAACTTTCTTCACAAACTTTGTGCATAAACTCTGTGCATGAACTTCGTGCATAAACATTGTGCATAAACGTTGTGCACAAATTTTGTGCAAAAAATTTCTGCATAAACATTGTGCATAAACTTTCTGCATGAACTCTCTGCATAAACTTTGTGCATAAACTTTGTGCATTAACTTTGTGCCTAAACCTTGTGCATAGACTTTGTGCATAAACTTTCTGCATAAACATTGCGCATAAACTTTGTGCATAAACTTTGTGCATAAACGTTGTCCATAAACTTTGTGCATAAACGTTGTGCATAAAGTTTGTGCATAAAGTTTGTGCATATAATTTCTACATAAACTTTGTGCATAAACGTTGTGCATAAACTTTCTACATAGACTTTGTGCATAAACTTTGTGTATAAACGTTCTGCAAAAACTTTGTGCATAAACTTTGTGCATAACGTTTTTGCATAAACTTTGTGCATAAATTTTGTGCATAATCTTTGTGCCTATCCTTTTTGCATAAACGTAGTGCAAAAACATTGTGCATAAACATTGTGCATAAAATTTGTGCATAAACTCTGTGCATAAACATTGTGCATCAACTTTGTGCATAAACGTTGTGCATGAAATTTGTGCATAACGTTTGTGCATAAACGTCTGCATAAACTTTGCACATAAACTTTGTGCATAAACTTTGTGCATAAACGTTGTGCATAAACTTTGTGAATAAACTTTGTGCATAAACTTTGTGCATAAACGTTTTACATAAACGTTGTGCATAAACTTTGTGCATAAAGTTTGTGCATAATCTTTTGTGCATAAACTTTGTGCATAAACGTTGTGCATAAACCTTGTGCATAAACGTTTTGCATGAACTTTGTGCATAAACGTTGTGCATAAACATTTTGCATAAACTTCGTGCATAAACTTTGTGCATAAACTTTGTGCATAAACTTTGTGCATAAAGTTTGTGCATAAACGTTTTTCATAAATGTTGTGCATAAACTTTGTGCATAAAGGTTTTGCATAAATGTTGTGCATAAACTTTGTGCATCAACCTTGTGCATACACTTTGTGCATACACTTTGTGCATAAACCTTTTCATAAACTTCGTGCATGAACTTTGTGCATAAACTGTGAATAAACGTTGTGCGTAAACTTTGTGCATACACGTTGTGCATAAAGCATATGAATTAAATTTGTACATAAACTTTGTGTATAAACATTGTGCATAAACGTTGTGCATACACTTTGTGCATAAACTTTGTGCATTTGCTTTGTGCATAAAAGTTTTGCATAAACTTTGTGCATACACTTTTGTGCATAAACTTTGTGCATAGACTTTGTGCATAAACGTTTTGCATAAACCTTTTGCATAACATTTGTGCATAAACTTTGTGCATACACTTTTGTGCATAAACTTTGTGCATAGACTTTGTGCATAAACGTTTTGCATAAACCTTTTGCATAACATTTGTGCATAAACTTTGCGCATGAGCGTTGTTCATACTTTTTGTGCATAAACGTTGTGCATAAACTTTGCGCATGAACGTTGTGCATAAACTTTGTCCATAAACTTTGTGCATAAACATTGTGCATAACATTTGTGCATAAACGTTGTGCATAAACTTTGCGCATGAACGTTGTGCATAAACTTTGTCCATAAACTTTGTGCATAAACATTGTGCATAACATTTGTGCATAAACGTTGGGCATAAACTTTGTGGATCAAATTTGTGCATAAACATTGTGCACACAAGTTTTGCATAATTGTTGTGCATAAAATTTGTGCATAACGTTTGTGCATAACCTTTCTGCATAAACTTTCTGCATAAATAATGTGCATAAAGTTTCTGCATAAACATTGTGCATAAACTCTGTGCATAAACTTTGTGCGGAAACGTTGTGCATAAACTTTGTGCATAAACTTTCTGCATAAATAATGTGCATAAAGTTTCTGCATAAACATTGTGCATAAACTCTGTGCATAAACTTTGTGCGGAAACGTTGTGCATAAACTTTGTGCAAAAATTTCGTGACTAAACATTCTGCATACACTTTGTGCATAAACGTTGTGCATAAACTTTCTGCATAAACTTTGTGCATAAACTTTCTGCATAAACTTTGTGCATAAACTTTGTGCATAAAATTTGTGCATAAACGTTGTGCATAAACTTTCTGCATAAACTTTGTGCATAAACTTTCTGCATAAACTTTGTGCATAAACTTTGTGCATAAAATTTGTGCCTAAGACTTTGTGCGTAAACGTTGTGCATAAACGTTGTGCACACATTTTGTGCATAAACATTCTGCATAAAAGTTTGCTTAAACTTTGTGCATGAACTCTCTGCATAAACTTTGTGCATAAACGTTTTGCATAAACTTTGTGCATAAGCTTTGTCCCTTAACCTTGTGCATAAACGTTTTGCATAAACATTGCGCATAAACTTTGTGCATAGTATTTGTGCATAAACATTGTGCATAAACGTTGTGCATAAAATTTGTGCATAAAGCTTGTGCATAACGTTTGTGCATAAACTTTGTGCATAAACTTTGTGCATTAACTTTGTGCATAAACTTTGTACATTAACCTTGTGCATAAACTTTGTGCATAAACGTTGTCCATGAAATTTGTGCATAAACTTCGTGCATATACGTTGTGCATAAACTTTGTTCCAAACCTTTGTGCATAAACGTTGTGCATAAACTTTGTGCATAAACTTTGTGCATAAACTTCGTGCATATACGTTGTGCATAAACTTTGTTCCAAACCTTTGTGCATAAACGTTGTGCATAAACTTTGTGCATAAACTTTGTGCAAAAACTTTGTGCATGAACTTTTTTCATAAAGTTTGTGCATAAACTTTGTGCATAAACATTGTGCATAAATTTTGTGCATAAACTTTGTGCATAGAATTTGTGCATAAACGTTGTGCATAAACTTTATGCATACACTTTGTGCATGAACGTTGTGCATAAAAAA
>SZWC01000067.1:357382-403882 GCA_023375785.1 Penium margaritaceum
TGCATAAACTTTGTGCATAAATTTTGTGCATAATCTTTGTGCCTAACCTTTTTGCATAAACGTAGTGCAAAAACATTGTGCATAAATTTTGTGCATAAACTCTGTGCATAAACATTGTGCATCAACTTTGTGCATAAACATTGTGCATGAACTTTGTGCATAACTTTTGTGCATAAACGTCTGCATAAACTTTGCACATAAACTTTGTGCATAAACTTTGTGCATAAACGTTGTGCATAAACTTTGTGAATAAACTGTGTGCATAAACTTTGTGCATAAAGTTTGTGCATAATCTTTGTGCATAAACTTTGTGCATAAACTTTGTGCATAGACCTTGTGCATAAAAGTTTTGCATGAACTTTGTGCATAAACGTTGTGCATAAATGTTTTGCATAAACTTCGTGCATAAAATTTGTGCATAAACTTTGTGCATAAACTTTGTGCATAAAGTTTGTGCATAAACGTTTTACATAAATGTTGTGCATAAACTTTGTGCATAAAGGTTTTGCATAAATGTTGTGCATAAACTTTGTGCATCAACCTTGTGCATACACTTTGTGCATACACTTTGTGCATAAGCCTTTTCATAAACTTCGTGCATGAACTTTGTGCATAAACTGTGAATAAACGTTGTGCGTAAACTTTGTGCATACACGTGCATAAAGCTTGTGAATTAAATTTGTACATAAACTTTGTGTATAAACATTGTGCATAAACGTTGTGCATACACTTTGTGCATAAACTTTGTGCAGTCACTTTGTGCATAAAAGTTGTGCATAAACGTTGTGCATACACTTTGTGCATAAACTTTGTGCATAGACTTTTTGCATAAACGTTTTGCATAAACCTTTTGCATAACATTTGTGCATAAACTTTGCGCATGAGCGTTGTTCATACATTTTGTGCATAAACGTTGTGCATAAACTTTCCGCATGAACGTTGTGCATAAACTTTGTCCATAAACTTTGTGCATAAACATTGTGCATAACATTTGTGCATAAACGTTGGGCATAAACTTTGTGGATCAACTTTGTGCATAAACGTTGTGCACAAAAGTTTTGCATAATCGTTGTGCATAAACTTTGTGCATAAACGTTGGGCATAAACTTTGTGGATCAACTTTGTGCATAAACGTTGTGCACAAAAGTTTTGCATAATCGTTGTGCATAAACTTTGTGCATTACGTTTGTGCATAACCTTTCTGCATAAACTTTCTGCATAAATAATGTGCATAAAGCTTCTGCATAAACATTGTGCATAAACTCTGTGCATAAACTTTGTGCGGAAACGTTGTGCATAAACTTTGTGCATAAACGTTGTCCATGAAATTTGTGCATAAACTTCGTGCATATACGTTGTGCATAAACTTTGTTCCAAACCTTTGTGCATAAACGTTGTGCATAAACTTTGTGCATAAACTTTGTGCATAAACTTTGTGCATAAACTTTTTTCATAAAGTTTGTGCATAAACTTTGTGCATAAACATTGTGCATAAATTTTGTGCATAAACTTTGTGCATAGAATTTGTGCATAAACGTTGTGCATAAACTTTGTGCATAAACATTGTGCATAAATTTTGTGCATAAACTTTGTGCATAGAATTTGTGCATAAACGTTGTGCATAAACTTTATGCATACACTTTGTGCATGAACGTTGTGCATAAAAAATTTGCATAAATGTTGTGCATAAACTTTGTGCATAAAATTTGTGCATAACCTTTCTGCATAAACTTTCTGTATAAACGTTGTGCATAAAGTTTCTGCGTAGACATTTTGCATAAACTCTGTGCATAAACTTTGTGCGTAAACGTTGTGCATAAACTTTGTGCACAAATTTTGTCTGTAAACATTCTGCATACACTTTGTGCATAAACGTTGTGCATAAACGTTCTGCATAAACTTTGTGTATAAACTTTGTGCATAATCTTTGTGCATAAACTTTGTGCCTAAAACTTTGTGCATAAACTTTGTGCATGAACTTTGTGTATAAACTTTGTGCATAAACATTGCGCATAAACTTTGTGCATAAACTTTGTTTCTAAACTTTGTGCATAAACTTTGTGCATAAACTCTGTGCATAAACGTTGTGCAGAAATGTTGTGCATAAACTTTCTTCACAAACTTTGTGCATAAACTCTGTGCATGAACTTTTTGCATAAACATTGTGCAAAAACGTTGTGCACACATTTTGTGCAAAACCTTTCTGCATAAACTTTGTGCATAAACTTTCTGCATGAACTCTCTGCATAAACTTTGTGCATAAACTTTGTGCATTGACTTTGTGCCTAACCTTGTGCATAAACTTTGTGCATAAACTTTCTGCATAAACATTGCGCATAAACTTTGTGCATAAACTTTGTGCATAAACGTTGTGCATAAAGTTTGTGCATAAAGTTTGTGCATAAAATTTCTACATAAACTTTGTGCATAAACGTTGTGCATAAACTTTCTGCATAGACTTTGTGCATAAACTTTGTGTATAAACTTTCTGCATAAACTTTGTGCATAAACTTTGTGCATAAACGTTGTCCATGAAATTTGTGCATAAACTTCGTGCATATACGTTGTGCATAAACTTTGTGCCAAACCTTTGTGCCTAAACGTTGTGCATAAACTTTGTGCAAAAACTTTCTGCATAAACATTGCGCATAAACTTTGTGCATAAACTTTGTGCATAAACGTTGTCCATGAAATTTGTGCATAAACTTCGTGCATATACGTTGTGCATAAACTTTGTGCCAAACCTTTGTGCCTAAACGTTGTGCATAAACTTTGTGCAAAAACTTTCTGCATAAACATTGCGCATAAACTTTGTGCATAAACTTTGTGCATAAACGTTGTCCATGAAATTTGTGCATAAACTTCGTGCATATACGTTGTGCATAAACTTTGTGCCAAACCTTTGTGCCTAAACGTTGTGCATAAACTTTGTGCAAAAACTTTCTGCATAAACATTGCGCATAAACTTTGTGCATAAACTTTGTGCATAAACGTTGTCCATGAAATTTGTGCATAAACTTCGTGCATATACGTTGTGCATAAACTTTGTGCCAAACCTTTGTGCCTAAACGTTGTGCATAAACTTTGTGCAAAAACTTTCTGCATAAACATTGCGCATAAACTTTGTGCATAAACTTTGTGCATAAACGTTGTCCATGAAATTTGTGCATAAACTTCGTGCATATACGTTGTGCATAAACTTTGTGCCAAACCTTTGTGCCTAAACGTTGTGCATAAACTTTGTGCAAAAACTTTCTGCATAAACATTGCGCATAAACTTTGTGCATAAACTTTGTGCATAAACGTTGTCCATGAAATTTGTGCATAAACTTCGTGCATATACGTTGTGCATAAACTTTGTGCCAAACCTTTGTGCCTAAACGTTGTGCATAAACTTTGTGCAAAAACTTTCTGCATAAACATTGCGCATAAACTTTGTGCATAAACTTTGTGCATAAACGTTGTCCATGAAATTTGTGCATAAACTTCGTGCATATACGTTGTGCATAAACTTTGTGCCAAACCTTTGTGCCTAAACGTTGTGCATAAACTTTGTGCAAAAACTTTCTGCATAAACATTGCGCATAAACTTTGTGCATAAACTTTGTGCATAAACGTTGTCCATGAAATTTGTGCATAAACTTCGTGCATATACGTTGTGCATAAACTTTGTGCCAAACCTTTGTGCCTAAACGTTGTGCATAAACTTTGTGCAAAAACTTTCTGCATAAACATTGCGCATAAACTTTGTGCATAAACTTTGTGCATAAACGTTGTCCATGAAATTTGTGCATAAACTTCGTGCATATACGTTGTGCATAAACTTTGTGCCAAACCTTTGTGCCTAAACGTTGTGCATAAACTTTGTGCAAAAACTTTCTGCATAAACATTGCGCATAAACTTTGTGCATAAACTTTGTTTCTAAACTTTGTGCATAAACTTTGTGCATAAACTCTGTGCATAAACGTTGTGCAGAAATGTTGTGCATAAACTTTCTTCACAAACTTTGTGCATAAACTCTGTGCATGAACTTTGTGCATAAACATTGTGCATAAACGTTGTGCACACATTTTGTGCAAAAACTTTCTGCATAAACTTTGTGCATAAACTTTCTGCATGAACTCTCTGCATAAACTTTGTGCATAAGCTTTGTGCATTAACTTTGTGCCTAAACCTTGTGCATAAACTTTGTGCATAAACTTTCTGCATAAACATTGCGCATAAGCTTTGTGCATAAACTTTGTGCATAAACGTTGTGCATAAAGTTTGTGCATAAAGTTTGTGCATAAAATTCCTACATAAACTTTGTGCATAAACGTTGTGCATAAACTTTCTGCATAGGCTTTGTGCATAAACTTTATGTATAAACTTTCTGCATAAACGTTGTGCCTAAACTTTGTGCATAAAGTTTCTGCATTAACTTTGTGCATAAATTTTGTGCATAATCTTTGTGCCTAACCTTTTTGCATAAACGTAGTGCATAAACATTGTGCATAAAATTTGTGCATAAACTCTGTGCATAAACATTGTGCATCAACTTTGTGCATAAACATTGTGCATGAACTTTGTGCATAACGTTTGTGCATAAACGTCTGCATAAACTTTGCACATAAACTTTGTGCATAAACTTTGTGCATAAACGTTGTGCATAAACTTTGTGAATAAACTGTGTGCATAAACTTTGTGCATAAACGTTTTACATAAACGTTGTGCATAAACTTTGTGCATAAAGTTTGTGCATAATCTTTGTGCATTAACTTTGTGCATAAAATTTGTGCATAGATCTTGTGCATAAACGTTTTGCATGAACTTTGTGCATAAACGTTGTGCATAAACTTTGTGCATAAACGTTGTGCATAAAGTTTGTGCATAAAGTTTGTGCATAAAATTTCTACATAAACTTTGTGCATAAACGTTGTGCATAAACTTTCTGCATAGACTTTGTGCATAAACTTTGTGTATAAACTTTCTGCATAAACTTTGTGCATAAACTTTGTGCATAAATTTTGTGCATAATCTTTGTGCCTAACCTTTTTGCATAAACGTAGTGCATAAACTTTGTGCATAAAGTTTGTGCATAATCTTTGTGCATTAACTTTGTGCATAAAATTTGTGCATAGATCTTGTGCATAAACGTTTTGCATGAACTTTGTGCATAAACGTTGTGCATAAACGTTTTGCATAAACTTCGTGCATAAACTTTGTGCATAAACTTTGTGCATAAACTTGGTGCATAAAGGTTTTTCATAAATAATGTGCATAAACTTTGTGCATCAACCTTGTGCATACACTTTGTGCATAAACTTTGTGCATAAACTTTGTGCATAAACTTGGTGCATAAAGGTTTTTCATAAATAATGTGCATAAACTTTGTGCATCAACCTTGTGCATACACTTTGTGCATACACTTTGTGCATAAACCTTCTCATAAACTTCGTGCATGAACTTTGTGCATAAACTGTGAATAAACGTTGTGCGTAAACTTTGTGCATACACGTTGTGCATAAAGCTTGTGAATTAAATTTGTACATAAACTTTGTGTATAAACATTGTGCATAAACGTTGTGCATACACTTTGTGCATAAACTTTGTGCAGTCACTTTGTGCATAAAAGTTGTGCATAAACGTTGTGCATACACTTTGTGCATAAACTTTGTGCATAGACTTTGTGCATAAACGTTTTGCATAAACCTTTTGCATAACATTTGTGCATAAACTTTGCGCATGAGCGTTGTTCATACATTTTGTGCATAAACGTTTTGCATAAACCTTTTGCATAACATTTGTGCATAAACTTTGCGCATGAGCGTTGTTCATACATTTTGTGCATAAACGTTGTGCATAAACTTTGCGCATGAACGTTGTGCATAAACTTTGTCCATAAAATTTGTGCATAAACATTGTGCATAACATTTGTGCATAAACGTTGGGCATAAACTTTGTGGATCAACTTTGTGCATAAACGTTGTGCACAAAAGTTTTGCATAATTGTTGTGCATAAACTTTGTGCATTACGTTTGTGCATAACCTTTCTGCATAAACTTTCTGCATAAATAATGTGCATAAAGTTTCTGCATAAACATTGTGCATAAACTCTGTGCATAAACTTTGTGCGGAAACGTTGTGCATAAACTTTGTGCAAAAATTTCGTGTGTAAACTTTCTGCATACACTTTGTGCATAAACGTTGTGCATAAACGTTCTGCATAAACTTTGTGTATAAACTTTGTGCATAATCTTTGTGCATAAACTTTGTGCCTAAAACTTTGTGCATAAACTTTGTGCATGAACTTTGTGCATAAACTTTAAGCATAAAGTTTGTGCATAATCTTTGTTTATAACATTTTTACATAATCCTTGTGCATAAACCTTGTGCATAAACTTTGTGCATAAACTTTCTGCATAAACGTTGTGCATAAGCTTTGTGCATAAACTTTGTGCATAAACGTTGTCCATGAACTTTGTGCATAAACTTCGTGCATATACGTTGTGCATAAACTTTGTGCCAAACCTTTGTGCATAAACGTTGTGCATAAACTTTGTACATAGACTTTGTGCATAAACTTTGTGTATGAACTTTCTGCATAAACTTTGTGCATAAACTTTCTGCATAAACGTTGTGCATAAGCTTTGTGCATAAACTTTGTGCATAAACGTTGTGCATAAACTTTCTACATAGACTTTGTGCATAAACTTTGTGCATAAACTTTCTGCATGAACTCTCTGCATAAACTTTGTGCATAAACTTTGTGCATTAACTTTGTGCCTAAACCTTGTGCATAAACTTTGTGCATAAACCTTCTGCATAAACATTGCGCATAAACTTTGTGCATAAACTTTGTGCATAACCGTTGTCCATAAACTTTGTGCATAAACGTTGTGCATAAAGTTTGTGCATAAAGTTTGTGCATAAAATTTCTACATAAACTTTGTGCATAAACGTTGTGCATAAACTTTCTACATAGACTTTGTGCATAAACGTTGTGCATAAAGTTTGTGCATAAAGTTTGTGCATAAAATTTCTACATAAACTTTGTGCATAAACGTTGTGCATAAACTTTCTACATAGACTTTGTGCATAAACTTTGTGTATGAACTTTCTGCATAAACTTTGTGCATAAACTTTGTGCATAAAGTTTCTGCATAAACTTTGTGCATAAATTTTGTGCATAATCTTTGTGCCTAACCTATTTGCATAAACGTAGTGCAATAACATTGTGCATAAACATTGTGCATAAAATTTGTGCATAAATTCTGTGCATAAACATTGTGCATCAACTTTGTGCATAAACGTTGTGCATGAACTTTGTGCATAACGTTTGTGCATAAACGTCTGCATAAACTTTGCACATAAAATTTTTGCATAAACTTTGTGCATAAACGTTGTGCATAAACTTTGTGAATAAACTTTGTGCATAAACTTTGTGCATAAACGTTTTACATTAACGTTGTGCATAAACTTTGTGCATAAAGTTTGTGCATAATCTTTGTGCATAAACTTTGTGCATAAACGTTGTGCATAAACCTTGTGCATAAACGTTTTGCATGAACTTTGTGCATAAACGTTGTGCATAAACGTTTTGCATAAACTTCGTGCATAAACTTTGTGCATAAACTTTGTGCATAAACTTTGTGCATAAAGTTTGTGCATAAATGTTTTACATAAATGTTGTGCATAAACTTTGTGCATAAACGTTTTGCATAAACTTCGTGCATAAACTTTGTGCATAAACTTTGTGCATAAACTTTGTGCATAAAGTTTGTGCATAAATGTTTTACATAAATGTTGTGCATAAACTTTGTGCCTAAAGGTTTTGCATAAATGTTGTGCATAAACTTTGTGCATCAACCTTGTGTATACACTTTGTGCATACACTTTGTGCATAAACCTTTTCACAAACTTCGTGCATGAACTTTGTGCATAAACTTTGTGCATCAACCTTGTGTATACACTTTGTGCATACACTTTGTGCATAAACCTTTTCACAAACTTCGTGCATGAACTTTGTGCATAAACTGTGAATAAACGTTGTGCGTAAACTTTGTGCATACACGTTGTGGATAAAGCTTGTGCATTAAATTTGTACATAAACTTTGTGTATAAACATTGTGCATAAACGTTGTGCATACACTTTGTGCATAAACTTTGTGCATTCACTTTGTGCATAAAAGTTGTGCATAAATGTTGTGCATACACTTAGTGCATAAACTTTGTGCATAGACTTTGTGCATAAAGGTTTTGCATAAACCTTTTGCATAATATTTGTGCATAAACTTTGCGCATGAGCGTTGTTCATACATTTTGTGCATAAACGTTGTGCATAAACTTTGCGCATGAACGTTGTGCATAAACTTTGTCCATAAACTTTGTGCATAAACTTTGTGCATAAACGTTGTGCATAAACTTTGCGCATGAACGTTGTGCATAAACTTTGTCCATAAACTTTGTGCATAAACATTGTGCATAACATTTGTGCATAAACGTTGGGCATAAACTTTGTGGATCAACTTTGTGCATAAACGTTGTGTACAAAAGTTTTGCATAATTGTTGTGCATAAACTTTGTGCATTACGTTTGTGCATAACCTTTCTGCATAAACTTTCTGCATAAATAATGTGCATAAGGTTTCTGCATAAACATTGTGCATAAACTCCGTGCATAAACTTTGTGTGGAAAGGTTGTGCATAAACTTTGTGCAAACATTTCGTGTGTAAACTTTCCGCATACACTTTGTGCATAAACGTTGTGCATAAACTTTCTGCATAAACTTTGTGCATAAACTTTCTGCATAAACTTTGTGCATAAACTTTGTGCATAAACTTTGAGCCTAAGACTTTGTGCGTAAACGTTGTGCATAAACGTTGTGCACACATATTGTGCATAAACGTTCTACATAAACGTTTGCTTAAACTTTGTGCATGAACTCTCTGCATAAACTTTGTGCATAAACGTTGTGCATAAACGTTGTGCACACATATTGTGCATAAACGTTCTACATAAACGTTTGCTTAAACTTTGTGCATGAACTCTCTGCATAAACTTTGTGCATAAACGTTTTGCATAAAGTTTGTGCATAACCTTTGACCCTAAACATTGTGCATAAACTTTGTGCATAAACATTGCGCATAAACTTTGTGCATAAAATTTGTGCATAAATGTTGTGCATAAACATTGTGCATAAACTTTGTGCATAACCTTTGACCCTAAACATTGTGCATAAACTTTGTGCATAAACATTGCGCATAAACTTTGTGCATAAAATTTGTGCATAAATGTTGTGCATAAACATTGTGCATAAACTTTGTGCATAAAGCTTGTGCATAACGTTTGTGCATAAACCTTTTGCATTTACTTTGTGCATAAGTGTTGTGCATTAACTTTCTGCATAAACATTGTGCATAAAATTTCAGCATAGAATTTGTGCATAAACTTTGTGCATAAACGTTCTGCACAAACTTTGTGCATGAACTTTGTGCATAAGTATTCTACATAAACTTTGTGCATAAATTTTGTGCATAATCTTTGTGCCTAACCTTTGTGCATAAACATTGTGCATAAAACTTGTGCATAAACATTGTGCATAAACTTTGTGCATAAACTTTGTGCATAAAAGGAGTGCATCATCTTTGTGCATAAACGTTGTGCATGAACTTTGTGCATAAAGTTTGTGCATAAACGTCTGCATAAACTTCGCACATAATCTTTGTGCATAAACTTTGCGCATAAACATTGTGCATAAACTTTGTTCATAAACTTTGTGCATGAACTTTGTGCATAAACTTTAAGCATAAAGTTTGTGCATAATCTTTGTGCATAAACTTTGCGCATAAACATTGTGCATAAACTTTGTTCATAAACTTTGTGCATGAACTTTGTGCATAAACTTTAAGCATAAAGTTTGTGCATAATCTTTGTTTATAACCTTTTTACATAATCCTTGTGCATAAACCTTGTGCATAAACTTTGTGCATGAACTTTGTGCATAAACTTTGTGCATAAACGTTTTGCATAAACTTTGTGCATAACCTTTGTGCATAAAGTTTGTGCATAAACTTATGCACAAAGCTTATGCACAAATTTTATGCACAAAGTTATGCACAAAGTTTATGCACAATGTTAATGCACAAAGTTATGCACAATGTTTATCCACAAAGTGTATGCACAAAGGTTATGCACAAAGCTTATGCACAAAGTTTATGGACAACGTTTACGCATAACGTTTAGGCACAACCTTTATGCCCAAAGCCTATGCACAACGTTTATGCACAAATGATATGCAGAAACCTTTTGCACAACTTTTATGCACAAAGTCTATGCACAAAGTTATGCACAAAGTTTATGCACAACATTTATGCACAAAATGTATGCACGAAGTTTATGCACAAACTTTATGCACAACGTTTATGGAGAAACTTTATGCACAACGTTTATGCACAAAGTTTATGCAGAATGTTTATGCACAAAGTTTATGCACAAAGTTTATGCACAACGTTTAGGCACAAAGTTTATGCACAAAGCTTATGCACAATGTTTGTGCACAAAGATTATGCACAAATTGTATACAAAAAGTTTATGCACAACATTCATGGACAAAGTTTAAGCAAAACTTCTATGCAGAAGTTTTAAGCACAAAGTTTCTGCACAAAGTTTATGCAGAACGTTTATAGACAAAGTTTATGCACAACATTCATGGACAAAGTTTAAGCAAAACTTCTATGCAGAAGTTTTAAGCACAAAGTTTCTGCACAAAGTTTATGCAGAACGTTTATAGACAAAGCTTATGCACAAAGTTTATGCGAAAGATATATGCACAAAGTTTATGCACAAAGTTTATGCACAAATGTTAAGCACAATGTTTATGCAAAATGTTTATGCACAAATTTTATGCACAAAGTTTATGCGAAAGATATATGCACAAAGTTTATGCACAAAGTTTATGCACAAATGTTAAGCACAATGTTTATGCAAAATGTTTATGCACAAATTTTATGCACAAAGTTTATGAACAAAGTTGTGCACAAAGTTTATGCATAACGTTTATACACAAAGTTATGCACAAAGTTTATGCACAACGTTTATGCACAAAGCTTATGCACAAAGTTTATGCACAACGTATATGCACAGAGCTTATGCACAATGTTTATGCACAACGTTTATGCACTAACTTTATGCACAAAGTTTATGCGCAAAGTTTATGCACAACGTTTATGCACAAACACTATGCACAAAGGTTATGCACAAAGATTATGTACATCGATTATGTAAAACGTCTATGTACAAAGGTTCTCGCAAAGTTTATTCACAAATGTTATGCAGAAAGCTCATGCACAACGTATATACACAAAGTTTATGCTCCAAGTTTATGCACAAACTTTATGCACAAAGTTTATGCACAATGATTATGCAAAACGTTTATGCACAAACTTTATGCAAAATTTTTTGCACAAAGTTTATGCACAAAGTTTCTGCACAAAGTTTATGCACAACATTTATGCACAAAGGTATGCACAAATTATATGCACAAAGTGTATGCACAAAGATTCTGCACAAAGTTTATGCAGAAAGGTTGTGCAAAACGTTTATGCACAAAGTTTATGCACAATGTTTATGCAGAACGTTGATGCACAATGTTTATGCACAAAATTCATGCTCAACGTTTAGGCACAAGGTTTATGCACAAAGTTTATGCACAAAGTTTGTGCACAAATTGTATTCACAAAGAATATGCACAACATTCATGGGCAAAGTTTATGTAGAACGTTTATGCAGAAATTAATGCACAAAGTTTATGCACAAAGTTCATGCAGAACGTTTATGCACAAAGTTTATGAACAAAGTTTATGCAAGATATTTATGCACAAATTTCATGCACAAAGGTTTTTCAAAAAATGTATACACAATGTTTATGCAAAATGTTTATGCACAAAGTTTATGCACAAAGTTTATGGAGAAAGTTTATAAAAAAAGTTATGTACAACATTTATGCATAACGTTTATACACAAAGTTATGCACAAAGTTTATGCACAACGTTTATGCACAAAGTTTATGCACAAAGTTTATGCACAAAGTTTATGCACAAAGCTTATGCACAACGTTTATGCACAACGTTTATGCACTATCTTTATGCACAAAGTTTATGCACAAACACTATGCACAAAGGTTATGCACAAAGTTTATGTACAAAGATTCTCGCAAAGTTTATGCACAAATGTTATGCAGAAAGCTTATGCACAACGTTTATACACAAAGTTTGTACACAAAGTTTATGCACAAAGTTAATGCACTAACTTTATGCACAAAGTTTATGCACAACGTTTATGCACAAACATTATGCAAAAACGTTATGCACGAAGGTTATGCACATAGTTTATGTACAAAGTTTATGCAAAAAGGTTCTTGCAAAGTTTATGCACAAATGTTATGCACAAAGCGTATGCACAACGTTTATGCACAAAGTTTATGCACAAAGTTGATACACAACATTTATGCAAATCGTTTATGCAGAAACTTTATGCAAAATGTTTATGCACAAAGTTTATGCACAACGTTTATGGACAAAGTTTATGCACAAAGTTATGCACAAAGTCATGCAGAAAGTTTATGCACAACGTTTATGCACAAAATGTATACACGAAGTTTATGCACAAGATATATGCACAACGTTTATGCAGAAACTTTATGCACAAAGCTTATGCACAAAGTTTATGTAGAAAGGTTATGCACAAAATTTATGCACAAAGTTTATGCACAATGTTTAAGCACAAAGCTTATGCACAATGTTTGTGTACAACGTTTATGCAGAAATTGTATACACAAAGTTTATGCACAACATTCATGGACAAAGTTTATGCAAAATGTTTATGCAGAAGTTTTATGCACAAAGTTTCTGCACAAAGTTTATGTAGAACGTTTAAACGCAAAGTTTATGCACAAAGTTTATGCAAAATATTTATGCACAAAGTTTATGCACAAAGTTTATGCACAAATGTTATGAACAATGTTTATGCAAAATGTTTATGCACAAATTTTATGCACAAAGTTATGCACAATGTTTATGCATAACGTTTATACACAACGTTTATGCACAAAGTTTATGCACAATGTCTATGCACAGAGCTTATGCACAAAGTTAATGCACAATGTTTATGCACTAACTTTATGCACAAGTTTATGCGCAAAGTTTATGCACAACGTTTTTGCACAAACACTATGCACAAAGGTTATGCACAAAGTTTATGTACAAATATTATGTACAAAGTTTATGTACAAAGGTTCTCGCAAAGTTTATGCACAAATGTTATGCAGAAAGCTTATGCATGACGTTTATACACAAAGGTTATGCACTCAATTTATGCACAATGTTTCTGCAGAATGTTTATGCAAAACGTTTATGCAAAAACTTTATGCAAAATGTTTATGCACAAATTTTATGCACAAAGTTTATGCACAACATTTATGCGCAAACACTATGCACAAAGGTTATGCACAAAGTTTATGTACAAAGATTCTCGCAAAGTTTATGCGCAAATGTTATGCAGAAAGCTTATGCACAACGTTTATACACAAAGTCTATACACAAAGTTTATGCACAAAGTTTATGCACCAACTTTAACCACAAAGTTTATGCACAACGTTTATGCACAACGTTTATACACAAAGTCTATACACAAAGTTTATGCACAAAGTTTATGCACCAACTTTAACCACAAAGTTTATGCACAACGTTTATGCACAAACATTATGCACAAAGGATATGCACGAAGGTTATGCTCAAATTTAATGCACAAATTTTATGCACAATGGTTCTCGGAAAGTTTATGCACAAGTGTCATGCAGAAAGCGCATGCACAACGTTTATGCACAACGTTTATGCACAAAGTGTATGCACAAAGTTGATGCACAACGTTTATGCAAAACATTTATGCACAAACTTTATGCAAGATGTTTATGCAGAAAGTTTTTGCACAACATTTATGCACAAATTGTATGCACAAAGTTATGCACAAAGTTTATGCACAACATGTATGCACAAAGGTATGCACAAAGTTCATGCACAAAGTGTATGCACAAAAATTCTTTTATTCACAAAGGTTATGCAAATCGTTTATGCACAACGTTTATGCACAAAAGTTATGCACAAAGTTTATGTACAACTTTTATGCACAAAATTAATGCACAAAGTTTATACACAACGTTTATGCACAAAGTGTATGCACAAAGTTCATGCACAAAGTTAATGCATAGAGTTTGTGCACAACATTTATGCACAAAAATTATGCAGAAACTTTATGCACAAAGTTAATGCACAAAGATTATACACAAAGTTTATCAACAAAGTTTATGCAAAAATATTATGCACAAAGTGTATGTTCAATGGTAATGCACAAGGTTTATGCACAACGTTTATGCACAAAGTTTGATCACAAAGTTTATGCACAAAGTTTATGCACAAACATTATGCACAAAGTTAATGCACAACAGTTCTGCACAAAGTTTATGCACAAACATTGTGTACAACGTTTATGCTCAGTTTTTAGGCACAACGTTTATGCACAACGTGTATGCACAAAGTTTATGTACAACGCATATGTTCAACGTTTATGTAGAACATTTATGCACAAATTTTATGCACAACGTGTATACACAAATTTTATGCACAATTTTTATCCACAACGTTTATGCACAACGTTTATGCAAAACGTTCATGCACAAAGTTTATCAGAAATGATTATGCACAAAGTTGATGCACAAAGATTATGCACAATGTTTATGCACAAGGTTTATGCACAAAAACATGCACAAATTTAATGCACAACGTTTATGCACAAAGTTTATCAGAAATGATTATGCACAAAGTTGATGCACAAAGATTATGCACAATGTTTATGCACAAGGTTTATGCACAAAAACATGCACAAATTTAATGCACAACGTTTATGCACAAAGTTTATGCACGAAGTTTATGCACAACGTTTATGCACAACGTTTATGCACTAAGTTTATGCACAAAGTTTATGCAGAACGTTTATGCACAAAGTATATGCACAACGTTTTTGCATAAAGTTTTTGCAAAATGTTTTTGCACAACGTTTACCCACAAAGTTTATGCACAAAGTTTATGCAGAAGCTTTAAGCACAAAGTTTATGCAGAAATTCTATGCACAAAGATTATCCACGAAGTTTATGCAGAACGTTTTATAAACAAAGTTTATGCAGAAAGTGTATGCACAAAGTTTATGCACAAAGTTTATGCGAAACGTTTACGCACAAAGTTTATGCACAAAGTTTGTGCACAAAATTTAGGCACAAAGTTTATGCACAGAGTTTATGCACAACTTTTGTGCACAAAGTTTATGCACAAATTGTATGCACAATGTTTATGCACAAGGTTCATGGACAAAGGTTTTGCACAAAGTTTATGCACAAATGTTCTGCACAAAGTTTATGCACAAAGTTTATGCAGAACGTTTATGCACTTAGTTTATGCAAGATGTTTATGCACGAAGTTCATGCACAACGTTAATGCACAAAGTTTATGCAAAATGAGTATGCACAAAGTTCATGCACAAAGTTTATGCACAAAGTTTTTGAACAAAGTTATGCACAACGTTTATGCATAACGTTTATACACAAAGTTATGCAGACAGTTTATGCACAATTTTTATGCACAGAGTTTATGCTCAAAGGTTATGCACAACATTTATGCACAAATTCTATGCACAAAATTAATGCACAAAATTTATGCACAACGTTTAAGGTGAAAAGTTATACACAAAGGTTATGCACAACGTTTATGCACAAAGTTCATGTGCAATGTTTATACACAAAGGTTCTCGCAGGGTTTATGCAAAAATGTTATGAAGAAATCTTATGCACAAAGTTTCTGCACAACGTTTATGCCCAAAGTTTATGCACAAAGCTATGCACAAAATTTATGCACAACATTTATGCACAAAGGTATGCACAATTTTTATGCACAAAGTTTCTGCACAACGTTTATGCCCAAAGTTTATGCACAAAGCTATGCACAAAATTTATGCACAACATTTATGCACAAAGGTATGCACAATTTTTATGCACAAAGTGTATGCACAAAGGTTCTGCACAAAGGTTTATGCACAAAATGTATGCAAAACGTTTATGCATAACGTTTAT
This sequence comes from Penium margaritaceum, assembly GCA_023375785.1. Taxonomy (NCBI): domain Eukaryota; kingdom Viridiplantae; phylum Streptophyta; class Zygnematophyceae; order Desmidiales; family Peniaceae; genus Penium; species Penium margaritaceum. Next base: position 373,540 of record SZWC01000067.1, read on the forward strand.
GCACAAAGTTTATGCACAGAGTTTATGCACGACGTTTATGGACAAAGTGTATGCGCAACGTTAATGCACAAAGTGTATGTACAACGTTTATGCACAAAGTTCATGCACAAAGTATATGCACAACGTTTATGCACAAAGTTTATGCACAACATTTATGCACAAATTTTATGCACAAAGTTTATGCACAAGTTTTATGCACAAACTGTATGCACAACGTTTATGCACAACGTTTGTGCAGAACGTTTATGCACAAAGTTTATGCACAAAGATTATGCTTAAAGTTTACGCAGAAAGTTTATGCAGAAACTCATACACAAATTCTATGCACAACGTTTATGCACATTTTTAAGCACAAAGTTTATGCACAATGTTTACACACAACGTTTATGGACAAAGATTATGCACAAAGTTTATGCACAAGGTTTATGCACAAAGTTTATGCACAAAGTTTATGAACAAAGTTTATGAAAAAAGTCTAAGGACGAAGTTCATGCACAAAGTTTATGCACAAAGGTTCTGAACAAAGTTTATGCACAAATTTTATGCAAAACGTTTTTCCACAAGTTTAAGGCCCAACATTTATTTACAAAGTCTATGCACAAAGTTTTTGCAAAACGTTTATGCACAACGTTTATGCACAAAGTTTATGCACAAAGGTTCTGAACAAAGTTTATGCACAAATTTTATGCAAAACGTTTTTCCACAAGTTTAAGGCCCAACATTTATTTACAAAGTCTATGCACAAAGTTTTTGCAAAACGTTTATGCACAATTTCTATGCACAAAGTTTGTGCACAATGTTCATGCACAAAGTGTATGCACAAAGTTCATGCAGAAAGTTTGTGCACAAAGTTCATGCACAAAGTTCATGCACAAAGTTTATGCACAAAGTTTATGCACAAAGTTTGTGCACAATGTTCATGCACAAAGTGTATGCACAAAGTTCATGCAGAAAGTTTGTGCACAAAGTTCATGCACAAAGTTCATGCACAAAGTTTATGCACAAAGTTTATGCAGAACGTTTATGTACAAATGATTATGCACAAGGTTTATGCAGAACGTTTATGCACAAAGTTTATGCACAGTGTTTAGGCACAAAGTTTATGCACAAAGTTTATGCACAACGTTTATGCACAACGTTCATGGAAAACATTTATGCACAAAGCTTATGCAAAAATTTTATGCACAAAGTTTATGCACAAAGTTTATGCAGAACGTTTATGCCCAAAGTTTATGCACAAAGGTTCTGCACGATGTTTATGCAAAATGTTTATGCACAAATTTTATGCACAAAGTTTATGCACAAAGTTTATGCAGAACGTTTATGCCCAAAGTTTATGCACAAAGGTTCTGCACGATGTTTATGCAAAATGTTTATGCACAAATTTTATGCATTAAGTTTATGCAAAATGTTTATGCACAAGGTTTATGCACAAAGTTTACGCACAAAGTTTATGAACAAAGTTATGCACAATGTTTATGCATAACGTTTATACACAAAGTTATGGACAAAGTTTATGCACAACATTTATGCACAAAGTTTATGTACAACGCTTATGCACAACGTTTATGCACAAAGTTTATTCACAAAAGTTATGTACAAAGTTTATGCACAAAGTGTATGCACAAACATTATGCACAAATTGTATGCACAAAGTTAATGCAGAAAGTTTATGCACAAATTTTATGCACAAAGTTTATGCAAAATGTTTATGCCCAACGTTTATGCACAATGTTCATGCACAAAGTTTATGCACAAAGTTCATGCACAAATTTTATGCACAAAGTTTATGCACAAAGCTTATGCAGAAAGTTGATGCACAAAGTTTACGCACAAAGTTTATGCACAACGTTTATGCACAAAGTTTATGCACAAAGTTCATGCACAAATTTTATGCACAAAGTTTATGCACAAAGCTTATGCAGAAAGTTGATGCACAAAGTTTACGCACAAAGTTTATGCACAACGTTTATGCACAAAGTTTATGCACAACATTTCTGCACAAAGTTTATGCACAAAGTTTATGCACAAAGTTTATGCACAAATTTAATGCACAAAGTTTATGCACACAGTTTATGCACAAAGTTTATGCACAACGTTTTTGCAAAACGTTTCTGCACAAAGTTTATGCACAAAGTTTATGCACAAAGTTTATGCACAAATTTAATGCACAAAGTTTATGCACACAGTTTATGCACAAAGTTTATGCACAACGTTTTTGCAAAACGTTTCAGCACAAAGTTTGTGCAAACTTTTTATGCATAAAGTTTATGCACAAAATTTATGCACAAAGTTTATGCACAAAGTTTATGCACAACGTATATGCACAACGCTTATGCACAACGTTTATGCACAAAGTTTATGCACAAATTGTATGCACAAATATTATACACAAAGTTTATGGACAACGTTTTTGCAGAAATTTTATGCACAAAGTTTATGCACAAATTTTAAGCACAAATTTTGTGCACAACATTTATGCAGAAAGTTTATGCAAAAAGTTTATGCACAAATTTCATGTACAAATTTTATGCACAAAGTTTATGCACAAAGTTAATGCAGAACGTTTATGCACAAAGTTTATGCACAACGTTTATGGACAAAGTTTATGCACAACGTTTATGCACAAAGTTTATGCACAAATTTTATGCACAAAGTTTATGCACAAATTTTATGCAAACATTTTATGCAGAAAGTTCATGCACAACGTTTATGCACAAATTTAATGCACAAAGGTTATGCACACAGTTTATGCACAACGTTTATGCACACCGTCTATAAACAAAGTTTATGCACAAAGTTTATACACAATGGTTTTGCAAAACGTTTATGCACAAATTTTATGCAAAATGTTTATGCACAAAGTTTATGTACAACATTTATTCACAAAGTTTATTCACAAAAGCTTATGCACAATGTTTATGCACAATGTTTATGCACAGAGTTTATGCACAAAGTTTATGCACAAAGTTTATGAAGAATGTATATTCACAATGTTTATGCAGAAAGTATATGCAAAACGTTTATGCACAAAGTTTATGCACAAAGTTTATGCACACATTTTAGGCACAAAAACTATGCACACATTTTATGCACAAATTTCATGCACACTGTTTATGTAGAAAGTTTATGCACAAAGTTTATGAACAAAGTTTATGCACAGAGTTTGTGCACAACGTTTATGCACAAATTTTATGCACAACATTTATACACAAAATTGATGCACACATTTTATGCATAACGTTTGTGCACAATGTCTATGCACAACGTTTATGCAGAAAATTCATGCACAAACGTTATGCACAAAGTTTATGCACAACATTTATGCACAAAGTTTATGCACAAAGTTCATGAACCAAGTGCATGCACAACATTTATGCACAATGATTGTGCACAAAGTTTATGCACAACTTTTATGAACAATGTTTATGCACAAAGTTTATGCACAATGTTTATGCACAAATTTTATGCACAAAGATTATGCACAAAGTTTATCCACAATGTTTATGCACAAACTTTATGCACAATGATTATGCACAAAGGTTATGCACAAAGTTTATGCACAACGATTATGCACAACGTTTATGCACAAAGTTTATCCACAATGTTTATGCACAAACTTTATGCACAATGATTATGCACAAAGGTTATGCACAAAGTTTATGCACAACGATTATGCACAACGTTTATGCACAAATTTTATGCACAAATATTATGCACAAAGTTTATGCACAAATTTCATTCACAAAGTTCATGCACAAAGTTTATGCACAAGGTTTATAAACAACGTTCATGCACAAAATATTATGCACAATGTTTATGCACAAATTTTATGCACAAATATTATGCACAAAGTTTATGCACAAATTTCATTCACAAAGTTCATGCACAAAGTTTATGCACAAGGTTTATAAACAACGTTCATGCACAAAATATTATGCACAATGTTTATGCACAAAGTTTATGCTGAACGTTTATTCACAAAGTTTATGCACAAAGTGTGTGCAAAACGATTTTGCAAAAAGTGTATGCACAACGTTTATGCACAACATTTATGCACAACATTTATGCACAAAGTTTATACACAAAGTTTATGCACAACGTTTATGTACAAAGTTTATGCACAAAGCTTATGCACAAAGTTTTTGCACAACATTTATTCAGAACTTTCATGCACAAAGTTTATGCACAAAGTTTGTGCACAACGTTTATGTACAAAGTTTATGCAAAAGGTCTATGCACAAAGTTTATGCACAATGTTTATGCACAACGTTTATGCATAATATTTATTCACAAGATTTATGCACAAAGTTTATGCATAACGTTTATGCAAAACTTTCATGCACAAAGTTTATGCACAACGTTTATGCATAATATTTATTCACAAGATTTATGCACAAAGTTTATGCATAACGTTTATGCAAAACTTTCATGCACAAAGTTTATGCACAAAGTTTAGGCACAAAATGTATGCAGAAATTTTATGCACAAACTATATGCACAAAGTTTGTGCATAATGTTTATGCACAAATATTATGCACAACGTTTATGCACGACGTTTATGCACAAGGCGTATGCACAAATTTTATGCACAAACTATATGCACAAAGTTTGTGCATAATGTTTATGCACAAATATTATGCACAACGTTTATGCACGACGTTTATGCACAAGGCGTATGCACAAATTTTATGCACAACGTTTGTGTACACATTTTATGCACAAAATTTATCTACAAAGTTTTTGCACAAAGTTTATGTACAACGTTTATGCACAAAATTCATGCACAGCATTTATGCACAAAGTTTATGCACACATTTTGGGAACAACGTTTATGCACAAAGTTTATGCACAACGTTTATGCAAAAAGTTAATGCACAAGGTTTATCAAAAATTTTATGCACAACGTTTATGCACAAAGTGTATGCACAAAGTTTATGCACAAAGTGAATGGGCAAAGTAAATGCACAAATTTTATGCACAAAGTTTATGCACAACGTTTATACACAAAGATTATGCACAATGTTTATGCACAAAGTTTATGCACAAAGCTTATGCAGAATGTTTATGCACAAAATATATCCAAACCCTTTATGCCAAACGTTTATGCACAAAGTTTATGCAGTACATTTATCCACAAAGTGTATACACAAAGTTCATGCACAAAGTTTATGCACAAAGTTTATGCACAAGGTTTGTACACATCGTTTTTGCACTAAGTTTATGCACAAAGTTTATGCACAAATTTGTTTCAAAACGTTTATGCACAAAGTTTATGCAGAACTAGTATGCAAAACTCTCATGCACAAAGTTTATGCACAAAGTTTATACACAAAGTTTACCCAGAAAGTTTATGCACAAAGGTTATGCACAAAGTTTATGCAGAACGTTTATGCCCAGCATTTGTGCACAACATTTATGCACAACTTTTACAAACAAAGTTTTTGCACAAATTTTATGCACAAAGTTTATGCAGAAAGTTTGTTCACAACATTTATGAACAAAGTTTATGTAGAAAGTTTGCACAAGTTTTATGCACAAAGTTTATGCACAATGTTTATGAACAAAGTTTATGCACAAATGTTCTGCACAAAGTTTATGCAGAAAGTTTGTTCACAACATTTATGAACAAAGTTTATGTAGAAAGTTTGCACAAGTTTTATGCACAAAGTTTATGCACAATGTTTATGAACAAAGTTTATGCACAAATGTTCTGCACAAAGGTTATGCACAAATTTTATTCACAAAGTGTATGCACAAATTTTATGCACAAAGTGTATGCAGAAAGTTTATGCACAAAGTTTATGCACAAAGTGTATACACGAGTTTTACGCAGAAAGTTTATGCACAAAGTTTATGCACAAAGTGTATACACGAGTTTTACGCAGAAAGTTTATGCACAAAGTGTATGCACTAAGATTATGCAGAACGTTTATGCACAAAATTTGTGCAAGACGTTTATGCAGAACGTTTGTACACAACGTTTATGCACATCGTTTATGCAGAATGCTTATGCACAAACGTTATACACAAAGTTTATGCACAACGTTTATGCACAAAGTTTATGCACACCATTTATGCACAAAGTTAATGCACAAAGTTTATGCACAATGTTTGTGCATAAAGTTAATGCACAATGTTTATGAACAAATTTTATGCACAATGGTTATGCACAAAGTTCATGCGCAAAGTTTCTGCACAAAGTTTATGTTCAAACCTCATGCAAAACGTTTATGCTAAACGTTTATGCACAAAGTTTATTCAGAAAGGTTATGCACAAAGTTTATGCACAAAGTTTATGCATAACTTTTATGCACAAAGTTCATGCACAATGTTTGAGCACAACCTTTATGAACAAATTCTATGCACAAAATCTATGCACAATGTTTTTGCACAAAGTTTATGCACAATTTTTGTGCAGAATGTCTATTCACAACGTTTATACACAAAGTTTATGCATGAATTTTATGCACAAAGTTTATGCACAAAGTTTATGCACACCATTTAGGCACAAAGTTTATGCAACAGTTTTATGCACAAACTTTATGCACAAAGTTCATGCACACCGTTTGTGCACAAATTTTATGCACAATGTTTATGCACAAAGTTTATCCACAACTTTTATGCACAATGTTTATGCACAAAGTTTATGCACAAAGTTTATGCACGAAGTTTTTGCACAAAGGATTTGCACAAAATTTATGCACAAAGTTTATGCACATAGTTTATGCACAACGTTTATGCACATGGTTTTTGCAAAACATTTATGCAGAAGGTTTATGCACAAAGTTTATCTACAACGTTCATGCAAAAAGTGTATGCACAACGTTTATGCACAAAGTCTATGCACAAAGTTCATGCACAAAGTTTATGCAGAACGTTTATGCAAAACGTTTATGCAAAACGTTTATGCACAACATTATTCACAAAGTTTATACACAATGTTTCTGCACAACGTGTATGCACAAATTGTATGCACAAAGTTTATGCACAAAGTCTATGCACAATGTTTATGTACAAAGTTAATGCAGAATGTTTATTCACAACATTTATGCACAACGTCTATGCATAAATTGTATGCACAAAGTTTATGCACAAAGCTAATGCACAACGTTTTGGCACAGATTTTATGCAGAAAGTTTATTCACAAACTTTATGCACAATGTTTATGCACAACGTTCATGCACAAATTGTATGCACACCATCTATGCACAAATTTCATCGACAATGTTTATGCAGAATGTTTATGCACAAATTTTATTCACAAGGTTTATGCACACATTTTATGCACAACGTTTATGCACAAAGTTTATGCACAAAGTTTATGTACAAAGTTTATGCACAAAGTCTATGCGGAAAGTTCTTGCACAAAGTTTATGCACAAAGTTTATGCACGAAGTTTATGCACAAAGTTTATGCACAACGTTTATGCACAAAGTTTATGCGCAAAGTTTAGGCACAACTTTATGGACAACGTTTATGCACAAAGTTTATGCAGAACGTTTATGCACAAACTTTATGCACAACGTTTATGAACAAAGTTTATGCACAACGTTTATGCACAAAGTTTATGCAAAAATGTTATGCACAATGTTGATGCAAAAAGTTCATGCACATCGTTCATGCACAAAGTTTATGCACAACATTTATGCACAACGTTTATGCACAAAGTTTATGCACAAAGGTTATGCACAAATTTCAGGCACAAAGTTTATGCACAACGTTTATGCACAAAGTTTATGCACAAAGTTTATGCACAAAGTTTATGAACAACGTTTATGCACAACGTTTATGCATAAAGTTCTCGCACAAAAGTTGTTGCAGAACGTTTATGCACAAAGTTCATGCACAAAGTTTATGCACAAAGTTTATGCACAAAGTGTATGCACATAGTGTATGCACAAATTTTATGCACAAAGTTTATGCACAACGTTTTTGCAGAACGTTTGTGAACAAAGCTTATGCACAAAGTTTATTCACTAAGTTTATGTACAATGTTTATGCACAAAGTGCATGCACAAAGTTTATGCACAAAGTTTATGCACAACGTTTATGCACACAGTTTATGCACAAAGTTTATGCACAAAGTTTATGCACAAAGTGTATGCAGAACATATATGCACAACGTTTATGCACAAAGTTTATGCGCAAAGTTTATGCACAAAGTTTGTGCACAAAATACATGCACAACGTTTATGCACAAAGTTTATGCACAAAGTTTATGCACAAAGTGTATGCAGAACATATATGCACAACGTTTATGCACAAAGTTTATGCGCAAAGTTTATGCACAAAGTTTGTGCACAAAATACATGCACAACGTTTATGCACAAAGTTTATGCGCACAGTTGAGGCACAAAGTTTGTGGGCAAAGTCTATGCACAATGTTTATGCAGAATGTTTATGCACAACGTTTATGCACAAATTTTATGCAGAACGTTTATGCACAAACTTTATGCACAACGTTTATGCACAAAGTTTATGCAAAATATTTATGCACAAAGTTTATGCACAAATTTTATGCACAATATTGATGCAAAACATTTATGCACAACTTTTATGCACAAATATTATGCACAAAGTTTATGCACAAAGTTTATGCAAAATATTTATGCACAAAGTTTATGCACAAATTTTATGCACAATATTGATGCAAAACATTTATGCACAACTTTTATGCACAAATATTATGCACAAAGTTTATGCACAACATTTATGCACAACGTTTATGCACAAAGTTTATGCACAAAGACTATGCACAAAGTGTATGCACAACGTTTATGCACAAAGTTCATGCACAAAGTTTATGCACAAAGTTTATGCACAAAGTTTTTGCAGAATTTACGAACAAAGGTTATGCACAAAGTTTATTCACTAAGTTTATGTACAATGTTTATGCACAAAGTGCATGCACAAAGTTTATGCAGAAAGTGTATGCAGAACATTTATGCACGAAGTTTATGCACAACGTTTATGCACAAAGTTTATTCACTAAGTTTATGTACAATGTTTATGCACAAAGTGCATGCACAAAGTTTATGCAGAAAGTGTATGCAGAACATTTATGCACGAAGTTTATGCACAACGTTTATGCACAACATTTATGCACAACATTTATGCGCAAAGGGTATGCGCAAAGTTTAGGGACAAAGTTTATGGACAACGTTTATGCACAACTTTGTTCATAAACGTTGTGCATAAAGTTTGTGCATAAACGTTCATGCACAAAGTTTATCCACAACGTTTATGCACAATGTTGATGCAAAACGTTTATGCACATCGTTTATGCACAACGTTTATGCACAAAGTTTATGCACAACGTTTATGCACAACGTTTATGCACAAAGTTTATGCACAAAGTTTATGCACAAAGTTTATGCACAAATTTTCTGCATAACGTTTATGCACAAAGTTTATGCACAAAGTTTATGAACAACGTTTATGCACAATGTTTATGCATAATGTTTTCGCACAAACGTTTTTGTGGAAATTTTATGCACAAAGTTCATGCACAAAGTTTTTGCACAATGTTTATGCACAAAGTTTATGCACAAAGTGTATGCACAAATTTTATGCACAAAGTTTATGCACAAAGTTTATGCACAAAGTTTATGCACAAAGTTTTTGCAGACGTTTATGAACAAGGTTTATGCACAAAGTTTATCTACTAAGTTTATGTACAATGTTTATGCACAAAGTGCATGCACAAAGTTTATGCAGAAAGTTTATGCAGAAAGTTTATGCAGAAAGTTTATGCAGAAAGTTTATGCACAGAGTTTATGCACAAAGTTTATGCACAAAGTTTATGCACAAAGTTTATGCACAAAGTGTATGCAGAACATTTATGCACAAAGTTTATGCACAAAGTTTATGCACAAAAGTTATGCACAACGTTTATGCACAAAGTTTATGCGCAAAGTTTAGGCACAAAAATTATGGACTAAGTTAATGCACAAAGTTTATGCAGAATGTTTATGCACAATGTTTATGCACATATTTTATGCAGAACGTTTATGCACAAGCTTTATGCACAACGTTTATGCACAAAGTTTATGCACAACGTTTATGCACAAAGTTAATGCACAAAGTTTATGCACAATATTGATGCAAAACGTTTATGCACAACTTTTATGCACAGATTTTATGCACAAAGTTTATTCACAATGTTTATGCACAACGTTTATGCACAACGTTTATGCACAAATTTTATGCACATAGTTTATGCAAAACGTTTATGCACAAAGTGTATGCACAAAGTGTATGCACAAAGTTTATGCACAAAGTTTATGCACAACGTTTATGCACAACGTTTATGCACAAATTTTATGCACATAGTTTATGCAAAACGTTTATGCACAAAGTGTATGCACAAAGTGTATGCACAAAGTTTATGCACAAAGTGTATGCACAAAGGTTTTGCAGAATTTATGAACATAGTTTATGCACAAAGTTTATTCACTAAGTTTATGTACAATGTTTATGCACAAAGTGCATGCACAAAGTTTATGCACAAAGTTTATGCACAAAGTTTATGCACAAGGTTTATGCAGCAAGTTTATGCAGAAAGTTTATGCACAAAGTTTATGCACAAAGTTTATGCACAAACTTTATGCACAACGTTTATGCACAAAGTTTATGCGCAAAGTTTAAGCACAAAGTTTATGCAGAAAGTTTATGCACAAAGTTTATGCACAAAGTTTATGCACAAACTTTATGCACAACGTTTATGCACAAAGTTTATGCGCAAAGTTTAAGCACAAAGTTTATGGACAACGCTTATGCACAAAGTGTATGCATAATTTTTATGCACAACGTTTATGCACAAATTTTATGCACAACGTTTATGCACAAAGTTTATGCACAACGGTTTTGCACAAAGTGTATGCACAAAGTGTATGCATAATTTTTATGCACAACGTTTATGCACAAATTTTATGCACAACGTTTATGCACAAAGTTTATGCACAACGGTTTTGCACAAAGTGTATGCACAAAGTTTATGCTCAATGTTGATGCAAAACGTTTATGCAAAACTTTTATGCACAAATTTTATACACAAAGTTTCTGCACAAAGTTTATGCACAACGTTTATGCACAAAGTTTATGCACAAAGTTTATGCACAAAGTTTATGCACAAATTTTATGCACAAAGTTTATGCACAACGTTTATGCACGATGTTTATGCACAAAGTTTATGGACAACGTTTATGCACAAAGTTTATGCACAAAGTTTATGCACAAAGTTTATGCACAAATTTTATGCACAAAGTTTATGCACAACGTTTATGCACGATGTTTATGCACAAAGTTTATGGACAACGTTTATGCACAAAGTTTATGCATAACATTTTTGCACAAACGTTTTTGCACAACGTTTATGCACAACATTTATGCACAAAGTTAATGCACAAAGTTTATGCACAAAGTTTATGCACAAAGTGTATGCACAACGTTCATGCACAAAGTGTATGCACAAAGATTATGCACAATGTTCATGCACAAAGTTTATGCACAAAGTTTATGCACAAGGTGTATGCACAAAGTTTATGCACTTATTTTATGCACAAAGTTTATGCACAAAGTTTTTGCGAAACGTTTATGAACAAAGTTTATGCACAACGTTTATTCACTAAGTTTATGTACAATGTTCATGAACAAAGTGCATGCACAAAGTTTATGCACAAAGTTTATGCACAAAGCTTATGCACAAAGTTTATGCACTGCGTTTATGCACTGCGTTTAAACACAAAGTTTATGCACAAATGTTATGCACAAAGTCTATGCACAAAGTTTATGCACAAAGCTTATGCACAAAGTTTATGCACTGCGTTTATGCACTGCGTTTAAACACAAAGTTTATGCACAAATGTTATGCACAAAGTCTATGCACAAAGTTTATGCACAAAGTTTATGCGTAACGTTTATGCACAAAGTTTATGCACAACGTTTATGCAAAAATGTTAGGCACAAAATTTATACAAAACGTTTATACAGAACTTTATGCACAGATTGTATGCACAGAGTTTATGCTAAAGAAATATGCACAACATTTGTGCAGAACGTTTATGCACAACGTTTATGCACAAAGTTTATGCACAACGTTTATGCAAAAATGTTAGGCACAAAATTTATACAAAACGTTTATACAGAACTTTATGCACAGATTGTATGCACAGAGTTTATGCTAAAGAAATATGCACAACATTTGTGCAGAACGTTTATGCACAACGTTTACGCCCAAATGTTATGCACAACGTTTACGCCCAACGTTTATGCACAAAGGTTATGCACAACTCTTATGCACAAAGTTTATGCACAATGTTTATGCACAAAGGTTATGCACAAAGTTTATGCACAAAGTCTATGCACATCGTTTATGCACAAAGTTTATGCACACGTTTTGTGAACATCGTTTATGCACAGAGTTTATGCACAACGTTTATGCACAAAGTTTATGCAAGAATTTTATGCACAAATCTTATGCACGAAGTGTATGCACAGCGTTTATGCACAAGATTTATGCACAAAGTTTATGCATAAAGTTAATGCACAACGTTTATGCACAAATTTTATGCAGAACATTTATGCACAACTTTGATGCACAAAATTTATGCACAAAGTTTATGCACAAAGTTTATGCACAAAGTGTATGCACAAAGTTTATGCACAACGTTTATGCACAAATTTTATGCAGAACATTTATGCACAACTTTGATGCACAAAATTTATGCACAAAGTTTATGCACAAAGTTTATGCACAAAGTGTATGCACAAAGTTTATGCGCAACGTTTATGCACAAAGTTTATGCACAAAGTTTTTGCACAACATTTATGCACAAAGTTTATCCACAACGTTTATGCACAAAGTTTATGCACTAACTTTATGCACAATGTTTATGCACAAAGTTTATGCAGAATGTTTATTCACAACGTTTATGCACAAAGTTTATTTGGAAAGTTTATGCACAAAGTTTATGAACACAGTTTATGCACAAAGTTTAGGCACAAAGTTTATGCACAATGTTTATGCACAAAGTTTATGCAGAATGTTTATTCACAACGTTTATGCACAAAGTTTATTTGGAAAGTTTATGCACAAAGTTTATGAACACAGTTTATGCACAAAGTTTAGGCACAAAGTTTATGCACAAAGTTTATGCCCAAAGTTTATGCACACAGCTTATGCACGAAGTTTATGCACACAGTTTATGCACAAAGTTTATGCAGAAAGTTTATGTACAAAGTTTATGCACACAGTTTATGCAAAACGTTTATGCACAAAGTTTATGCACAATGTTTCTGCACAAAGTTTATGCACAAAGTTTATGCGTAACGTTTATGCACAAAGTTTATGCACAACGTTTATGCACAACGTTTATGCACAAAGTTTATGCACTAACTTTATGCACAATGTTTATGCACAAAGTTTATGCAGAATGTTTATTCACAACGTTTATGCACAAAGTTTATTTGGAAAGTTTATGCACAAAGTTTATGAACACAGTTTATGCACAAAGTTTAGGCACAAAGTTTATGCCCAAAGTTTATGCACACAGCTTATGCACGAAGTTTATGCACACAGTTTATGCACAAAGTTTATGCAGAAAGTTTATGTACAAAGTTTATGCACACAGTTTATGCACAAAGTTTATGCACACAGCTTATGCACGAAGTTTATGCACACAGTTTATGCACAAAGTTTATGCAGAAAGTTTATGTACAAAGTTTATGCACACAGTTTATGCAAAACGTTTATGCACAAAGTTTATGCACAATGTTTATGCACAAAAAAAATGCACAGAGTTTATGCACAAAGTTTATGCACACATTTTATGCATTAAGTCTATGCACAGAGTTTATGCACAACAGTTATCCACAAAGCGTATGCACAAAGTTTATGAACATAGTTTATGCACAAAGCTTATGCACAAAAGTAGTGTACACAATTTATGCACTACGTTGATGCACAAAGTTTATACACACATTTTATGCACAAAATTTGTGTACAACATTTATGCACTATGTTTATGCACAAAGTTTATGCACAAATTCTATGCAAAAACGTTTCAGCACAAAGTTTATGCAAGAATTTTATGAAGAACGTTTATGGACAAAGTTTATGCACAAAGTTTATGCACAACGTTTATGCACAAAGTGTATGCACAAAGTTTATGCACAATGTTTATGCACAAACTTTATGCACAAAGTTTGTCCACAACGTTTATGCACAACGTTTATGCAGAAAGTTTATGCACAATGTTTATGCACAAAGTTTGTGTACTATATTTATGCGCTACGTTTATGCACAAAATGTATGCACAAATCTTATGCACAAAAGTTTAAGCACAAAGTTTATGCACAAAGTTTATGAAGAACGTTTATGCACAAGGTTTATGCACAAAATGTATGCACAAATCTTATGCACAAAAGTTTAAGCACAAAGTTTATGCACAAAGTTTATGAAGAACGTTTATGCACAAGGTTTATGCACAACATTTATGCACAACATTTATGCACAAAGTGTATGCACAAAGTTTATGCACAACATTTATGCACAAACTTTATGCACAACGTTTGTGCACAACGTTTATGCACAAAGTTTATGCAGAACGTTTATGCACAATGTTTATGCAGACTGTTTCTTCACAACTTTTATGCACAAAGTTTATGCACAAAGTTTATGCACAAAGTTTATGCAGAAATTCTATGCACAAAGTTTATGCAGAACATTTATGCACAAAGTTAATGCACAAAGCTTATGTAGAAAGTATATGCACAAAATGTGTGCACAAAGTTTATGCACAAACGTTATGCACAATGTTTATGCACAAAGTTTATGCGGAACATTTATGGAAAAACTGTATGCACAGAGTTTATGCACAACGTTTATCCACAATGTTTATGCACAATAATTATGCACAACGTTTATGCACAAATTTTATGCACAAAGTTTATGCACAAAGTTTATGCACAACGTTTATCCACAATGTTTATGCACAATAATTATGCACAACGTTTATGCACAAATTTTATGCACAAAGTTTATGCACAAAGTTTATGCACAATGTTTCTGCACAAAGTTTATGCACAAAGTTTATGCACAAAGTTTATGCACAAAGTTTATGCACAACGTTTATGCACAACGTTTATGCACAAAGTTTATGCACAAAGTTTATGCACAACGTTTATGCACAAAGTTTATGCACAAAGTTTATGCACAAAGTTTATGCACAACGTTTATGCACAACGTTTATGCACAAAGTTTATGCACAAAGTTTATGCACAACGTTTTTGAACAATGTTTATGCACAAATTTGATGGAAAAAGTTTATTCACAAAGTTTCTGGAGAAAAATTATGCACACAGTTTATGCAAAATGTTCATGCACAAAGTGTATGCACAAAATGTATGCAGAAAGTTTATGCAGAACGTTTATGCACAAAGATTATGCACAAAGTCTATGCAAAAATGTTAAGCACATAGTTTATGCACAAAGTTTATGAATAACATTTATGCACAAAGTGTATGCACAAATTTTATGAACAACGTTTATGCACAGAGTTTATGCACAAAGTTTATGCACAAAGTTTATGGACAAAGTTTATGCAAAACTTTTATGCACAACGTTTATGCACAAGTTTTATGCAGAATGTTTATGCACAAAGTGTATGCACAAAGTTTATGCACAAAGTTTATGCACGAAGTTTTTGCACAAGGTTTATGCACATCGTTTATGCACAACGTTTTTGCACAAAGTTTATGCACAACGTTTATGTTCAACGTTCATGCACAAAGTTTATGCACAAAGTTTATGCAGAAGGTTTATGCACACTGTTTATGCACACTGTTAGTGCACAAAGTTTATGCACAAAGTTTATGCACAAAGTTTATGCACAAAGTTTATGCACAAAGTTTACGCACACAGCTTATGCACGAAGTTTATGCACACAGTTTATGCACAATGTTTATGCAGAAAGTTTATGCACAAAGTTTATGCACACAGTTTATGCAAAACTTTTATGCACAAAGTTTATGCACAATGTTTATGCACAAACAAAATGCACAGAGTTTATGCACAAAGTTTATGCACACATTTTATGCATTAAGTCTATGCAAAACGTTTATGCACAACAGTTATGCACAAAGCGTATGCACAAAGTTTATGCACAAAGTTTATGCACAAAGCTTATGCACAAAATTAGTTTACACAATTTATGCACTACGTTTATGCACAAAGTTTATACACACATTTTATGCACAAAATTTGTGTACAACATTTATGCACTATGTTTATGCACAAAGTTTATGCACAAATTCTATGCAAAAACGTTTCAGCACAAAGTTTATGCAAGAATTTTATGAAGAACGTTTATGGACAAAGTTTATGCACAAAGTTTATGCACAACGTTTATGCACAAAGTGTATGCACAAAGCTTATGCACAACGTTTACGCACAAACTTTATGCACGAAGTTTGTCCACAACGTTTATGCACAACGTTTATGCAGAAAGTTTATGCACAACGTTTATGCACAAAGTTTGTGTACTACATTTATGCACTACGTTTATGCACAAAATGTATGCACAAATCTTATGCAAAAAAGTTTAACCACAAAGTTTATGCACAAAGTTTATGAAGAACGTTTATGCACAAGGTTTATGCACAACGTTTATGCACAATGTTTATGCACAAAGTGTATGCACAAAGTTTATGCACAACATTTATGCACAAACTTTACTCACAACGTTTGTGCACAACGTTTATGCACAAAGTTTATGCAGAAAGTTTACGCACAAAGCTTATGCAGACTGTTTCTTCACAACTTTTATGCACAAAGTTTATGCACAAAGTTTATGCACAAAATTTATGCACAAAGTTTATGGACAATGTTAATGCACAAATTTTAGGTACAACGTTTATGCACAAAGTTTATGCAGAAAGTTTATGCACAAAGTTTATGCAGAAAGTTTATGCACAAAGTTAATGCACAAAGCTTATGTTGAAAGTATATGCACAAAATGTGTGCACAAAGTTTATGCACAACGTTTTCGCACAAAGTTTATGCACAATGTTTATGCACAAAGTTTATGCACAAACCTTATGCACAATGTTTATGCACAAAGTTTATGCGGAACATTTATGGAAAAACTTTATGCACAGAGTTTATGCACAATGTTTATCCACAAAGTTTATGCACAATAATTATGCTCAACGTTTATGCACAAATTTTATGCACAAAGTTTATGCACAAAGTTTATGCACAATGTTTATGCATAAAGTTTATGCACAAAGGTTAAGCACAAAGTTTATGCACAAAGTTTATGCACAACGTTTATGCACAACGTTTATGCACAAAGTTTATGCACAAAGTTGAGGCACAACGTTTTTGAACAATGTTTATGCACAAAGTTTATGCAAAACGTTTATTCACAAAGTTTCTGGAGAAAAATTATGCACACAGTTTATGCAAAATGTTCATGCACAAAGTGTATGCACAAAATGTATGCACAAAGTTTATGCAAAACGTTTATTCACAAAGTTTCTGGAGAAAAATTATGCACACAGTTTATGCAAAATGTTCATGCACAAAGTGTATGCACAAAATGTATGCACAAAGTTTATGCAGAAAGTTTATGCACAAAGATTATGCACAAAGTATATGCAAAAATTTTAAGCACATAGTTTATGCACAGAGTTTATGAACAACATTTATGCACAAAGTGTATGCACAAATTTTATGCACAATGTTTATGCACAGAGTTTATGCACAAAGTTTATGCACAAAGTTTATGGACAAAGTTTATGCACAAAGTGTATGCACAAATTTTATGCACAATGTTTATGCACAGAGTTTATGCACAAAGTTTATGCACAAAGTTTATGGACAAAGTTTATGCAAAAATTTTATGCACAACGTTTATGCACAAGTTTTATGCAGAATGTTTAGGCACAAAGTGTATGCACAAAGTTTATGCACAAAGTTTATGCACGAAGTTTTTGCACAAAGTTTATGCACAACGTTTAGTTCAACGTTCATGCACAAAGTTTATGCACAAAGTTTATGCAGAAGGTGTATGCACACTGTTTATGCACACTGTTAGTGCACAAAGTTTATGCACAAAGTTTATGCACAAAGTTTATGCACAAAGTTAATGCACAATGTTTATGCACAACGTTTATGAACAAAGTTTTTGCACAAAGTAATGCACAATGTTTATGCACGAAGTTTATGTACAACGTTTATGCACAAATGTTATGCACAAGGTTTCTGCACAAACTTTTATGCACAATTTTGATGCACAAAGTTTATGCACAAAGTTTATGCACAACGTTTATGCCCAACGTTTATGCACAAACTTTATGCACAAAGTGTATGCACAAAGTTTATGCACTAAGTTTATGCACGAAGTTTTTGCACAACGTTTTTGCACAAAGTTCAAGCACAACGTCTCTGCAAAATGTTTATGCACAAAGTTTATGCACAAATTTTATGTACAAAGTTTATGAAAAAGTTATGCACAACGTTTTTGCACAACATTTGTGCACAAAGTTATGCACAAAATTGATGCAAAAAATTTATGCACAAGGTTTATACACAAAGTTTATGCACAACGTTTATGCACAAAGCTTATTCACAATGTTTATGCACAAAGTAAATGCACAAAGTTTATGCACAAAGTTTATCCACAAATGTTTTGCAGAACATTTATGCACAACGTTTATCTACAAAGTTTATGCACAAAGTTTATGCACAAAGTGTATGAACAACGTTTATGCGGAAAGTGTATGCACAAAGTTTATGCACAAAGTTTATGGACAAATGTTATGCACAAAGTTTATGCACAACGTTTATGCACAAAGTTTATGCACAAAGTTTATGCACAAATTTTATGCACAAAGTTTATGCACAAAGTTTATGGACAAATGTTATGCACAAAGTTTATGCACAACGTTTATGCACAAAGTTTATGCACAAAGTTTATGCACAAATTTTATGCACAAAGTTTATGCACAAAGTTTATTCACAAATTTTGTGCGGAACGTTTATGCACAGAGTTTATGCACAAAGTGTATGCAAAACATTTATGCACAAAGTGTATGTACAAAGTTTATGCACAACATTTATGCACAAATTTTGTGCACAACGTTTATGCACTACAATTATGCACAACGTTTATGCACAACTTTTACGCACAAATTTTATGCACAAAGTTTATGCACAAATTTTATGCATAATGCTTATTCAAAACGTTTATGCACAAAGTTTATGCAGAAAGTTTATGCACAAAGCTTATGCAGAAAGTATATGCACAAAAGTTGTGCACAAGTTTTATGCACAACGTTTACGCACAAAGTTTATGCACACAGTTTATGCACAAAGTTTATGCACAAAGCTTGTGCACAACACTTATGCACAAATTGTATGCAGTATGTTAATGCACAAACTTTATGCAGAAAGTTTATGCACAACGTTTATGCACAAAGTTTGTGCACAACGTTTATGCACAATGTTTATGCACAAAGTTTATGCACAATGTTTATGCACAATGTTTATGCACAATGTTTATGCACAAAGTTTATGCACAAAGTTTATGCACACAGTTTGTGCACAAAGTTTATGCACAAAGTTTGTGCACAACACGTATGCACAAATAGTATGCACTAAATTAATGCACAAACTTTATGCACAAAGTTTATGCACAAAGTTTATGCACAACGTTTGTGCACAACGTTTATGCACAAAGTTTATCCACAAATGTTTTGCAGAACATTTATGCACAACTTTATGCACAAAGTTTATGCACAAAGTTTATGCACAACGTTTGTGCACAACGTTTATGCACAAAGTTTATCCACAAATGTTTTGCAGAACATTTATGCACAACGTTTATCTACAAAGTTTATGCACAAAGTTTATGCACAAAGTGTATGCACAACATTTATGCAGAATGTGTATGCACAAAGTTTATGCACAAAGTTTATGGACAAATGTTATGCACAAAGTTTATGCACAACGTTTATGCACAAAGTTTATGCACAAAGTTTATGCACAAATTTTATGCACAAAGTTTATGCACAAAGTTTATGGACAAATGTTATGCACAAAGTTTATGCACAACGTTTATGCACAAAGTTTATGCACAAAGTTTATGCACAAATTTTATGCACAAAGTTTATGCACAAACTTTATGCACAAATTTTGTGCGGAACGTTTACGCACAGAGTTTATGCACAAAGTGTATGCAAAACATTTATGCACAAAGTGTATGTACAAAGTTTATGCACAACGTTTATGCACAAAGTTTGTGCACAACATTCATGCACTACAATTATGCACAACGTTTATGCACAACGTTTACGCACAAATTTTATGCACAAATTTTATGTAAGAATTTTGTGCATAATGCTTATTCAAAACGTTTATGAACAAATTTTATGCAGAAAGTTTATGCACAAAGCTTATGCAGAAAGTATATGCACAAAAGTTGTGCACAAGTTTTATGCACAACGTTTACGCACAAAGTTTATGCACACAGTTTATGCACAAATTTTATGCACAAAGCTTGTGCACAACACTTATGCACAAATTGTATGCAGTATATTAATGGACAAACTTTATGCAGAAAGTTTATGCACAACGTTTATGCACAAAGTTTGTGCACAACGTTTATGCACAATGTTTATGCACAAATTCTATGCACAATCTTTATGCACAAAGTTTATGCACAATGCTTATGCACAAAGTTTATGCACAAAGTTTATGCACACAGTTTGTGCACAGTTTATGCACAAATTCTATGCACAATCTTTATGCACAAAGTTTATGCACAATGCTTATGCACAAAGTTTATGCACAAAGTTTATGCACACAGTTTGTGCACAGTTTATGCACAAAGTTTGTGCACAACACTTATGCACAAATAGTATGCACTGAATTAATGCACAAACTTTATGCACAAAGTTTATGCACAACGTTTATGCACAACGTTTGTGCACAACTTTTATGCACAATGTTTATGCACAAAGTTTATGCAAAATGTTTATGCACAAAGTTTATGCACAGATTTTATGCACAAAGTTTATGCAGAATGTTTCTGCACAACGTTTATGCACAACGTTTGTGCACAACTTTTATGCACAATGTTTATGCACAAAGTTTATGCAAAATGTTTATGCACAAAGTTTATGCACAGATTTTATGCACAAAGTTTATGCAGAAAGTTTCTGCACAACCTTTATGCACAAAGTTTATGCAGAACGTTTATGCACAAACGTTATGCACACAGTTTATAGACAACGTTTATGCACAAATGCTATGCACAATGTTTATGCACAAAGTTTATGCAGAACGTTTATGCACAAACGTTATGCACACAGTTTATAGACAACGTTTATGCACAAATGCTATGCACAATGTTTATGCACAAAGTTTATGCACAAAGTTTATGCACAATGTTTATGCACAAAGTTTATGTTCGAAGTTTATGCACAACGTTCATGCACAAATTTTATACACAAAGTTTATGATTTAAGTTTATGCACAAAGATAATGCACAATGTTAATGCACAAACTTTATGCACAAAGTGTATGCACAAAGTTTATGCACAAAGTTTATGCAAAATTTTTATGCACACATATTTGCACAATGTTTATGCAAAATGTTTATACACAAAGTTTATGCACATAGTTTATGCACAAAGTTTATGCACAAAGTTTATGCAAAATTTTTATGCACACATATTTGCACAATGTTTATGCAAAATGTTTATACACAAAGTTTATGCACATAGTTTATGCACAAAGTTTATGCGCAAATAAATGCACAAAGTTTATGCACAACATTTATGCACAACTTTATGCACAAATTTTATGCACAATATTTATGCACAAAGTTTATGCACAAAGTTTATGCACAAAGTTAATGCACAAAGTTTATGCACAAAGTTTATGCACAACATTTATGCACAACTTTATGCACAAATTTTATGCACAATATTTATGCACAAAGTTTATGCACAAAGTTTATGCACAAAGTTAATGCACAAAGTTTATGCACATGTTTTATGCACAAAGCTTATGCACAAAGATTAAGCACAACGTTTACGCACAAAGTTTATGCACAAAGTTTATGCACAAAGTTTAGGCACAAAGTCTATGCACAACATTAATGCATTACGTTTATGCACAACATTTATGCACAAAGTTTATGCAAAAAGTTAATGCACAAAGATTATGCACAAGTTTTATGCACAAAGTTTATGCACAAAGTTTATGCACAAAGTTTAGGCACAAAGTCTATGCACAACATTAATGCATTACGTTTATGCACAACATTTATGCACAAAGTTTATGCAAAAAGTTAATGCACAAAGATTATGCACAAATTTTATGCACAATGTTTATGCACAAAGTTTATGCACAACATTTATCCACAAAGTTCATGCACACAGCTTATTCAAAATGTTTATGCACGAAGTTAATGCACAAAGTTTATGCACAATGTTTATGCACAAAGTTTATGCACAACATTTATCCACAAAGTTCATGCACACAGCTTATTCAAAATGTTTATGCACGAAGTTAATGCACAAAGTTTATGTACAAACGTTATGCACAAAGTTTAGGCACAAAAATTATGCACAACGTTTATGCAAAAAGTTTATGCACAAATGTTTTCCAGAACGTTTATGCACAACGTTTATGCACAAAGTTTATGTACAAACGTTATGCACAAAGTTTAGGCACAAAAATTATGCACAACGTTTATGCAAAAAGTTTATGCACAAATGTTTTCCAGAACGTTTATGCACAACGTTTATGCACAAAATGTATGGACATATATTATGCACAAAGTTTATGCACAACATTTATGCAGAACGTTAATGCACAAAGTTTATGCACAAAGTTTATGCAAAACGTTTATGCACAAAGTTTATGCACAAATTTTGTGCAAAACGTTTATGCACAAAGTTTATGCACAAAGTTTATGCACAATGTTCATGCACAAAGTGTATGCACAAAGTTTATGCACAAAGCTTATGCACAACGTTTATGCACAAAGTTTATGCACAAAGTTTATGCACAATGTTCATGCACAAAGTGTATGCACAAAGTTTATGCACAAAGCTTATGCACAACGTTTATGCACAAAGTTTGTGCACAACATTTATGCACTACGTTTATGCACAGAGTTTATGCATTAAGTTTATGCACAAATTCTATGCACAAAGTTTATGCACAAAGTTTATGCAAAATGCTTATTCACAACGTTTATCCAAAACGTTTATGCAGAAAGTTTATGCACAAAGCTTATGCAGAAAGTATATTCACAAATGTTGTGCACAGATTTCATGCTCCACGTTGACCGACAAAGTTTATGCACAAAGTTTATGCACAAAGTTTATGCACAACAAGTATGCACATATTTTATGCATTACATTAATGCACAAAATTTATGCACAACGTTTATGCAAAATGTTTATGCACAAAGTTTGTGCACAATGTTTATGCACAAAGTTGATGCACAAAGTTTATGCACAATGTTTATGCACAAGTTTTATGCACAGAGTTTATGCACAAAGTTTAAACAGAAAGTTTATGCACAAATGTTATGATCAAAGTTTAAGCAGAAAGCGTATGCACTACGTTTATGCACAACGTGTATGCACAAAGTTTATGCGGAAAGTTTATGCACCAAGTTTATGCACAAAGGTTTTGCAAAACATCAGTAAACAACGTTTATGCACAAAGTTTATGCACAAAGTGCATGCACAAAGTTAATGCACAAGGTTTATGCACAAAGTTTATCCACAAATTTTATGCATAAAGTTCATGCATAAACTATATGCACAAAGTTTATGCACAATGTTTATGCACAAAGTTTATGCACAACGTTTATGCACAATGATTATGCACAAAGTTTAGGCACAAAGTTTATGCACAAAATTTATGCACAAAGTTTATGTAGAAAGTTTATGCACAACGTTTACGCACAAAGTTTATGCACAAAGTTTAGGCACAAAGTTTATGCACAAAATTTATGCACAAAGTTTATGTAGAAAGTTTATGCACAACGTTTACGCACAAAGTTTATGCACAGAGTTTATGCAAAACGTTTATGCAGAAATTTTATGCACAAGATTTATGCACAAAGCTTATGCAGAAATTTTATGCAGAAACGTTATGCCCAAAGTTTCTGCACAACGTTTATGCAAAAATTTTATGTACGAAGTTTATGCATCAAGTATATGCACAACGTTAATGCACAAAGCTTATGCACAAAATTTATGCACAAAGTTTATGCCCAAAGTTTATGCACAACAGTTTTGCACAAGGTTTATGCACAAACTTTAAGAACAAAGTGTATGCACAAAGTTTATGCCCAAAGTTTATGCACAGGGTTTTTGCACAACGTTTATGCACAAAGTGTATGCAAAACGTTTATGCACAATGTTTATGCACAAAGTTTTTTTCACAACGTTTATGCACAACGTTCATGCACAACATTTATGCACAAAGTTTATGCACAAAGTTTATGCACAAGGTTAATGAACAAAATTTATGCACAACGTTGATGCGCAAAGTTTATGCACAAAGTTTATGCACAAAGTTTATGCACAATGTTTATGCACAAACATTATGCACAAAGTTCATGCACAAAGTTTATGCACAATGTTTATGCACGGAGTTTATGCACAAAGTTTATGCACAAAAGTTTTGCACAACGTTTATGCACAACGTTTACGCACAAAGGTTATGCACAGAGTTTATACACAAAGTTTATGCAAAACGTTTATGCACAACGTTTATGCATAATGTTTATGCAGAAATTGTATGCAAAAACGTTATGCACAAAGTTTATGCAGAACATTTTTGCACAAATGTTATGCACAACATTTATGCACTAAGTTTATGCATACATTTTATGCACAAAGTCTATGCACAAAGCTTATGCACAACGTTTGTGCAGAACGTTTATGCACAAAGCTTATGCACAAAGTTTATGCACAAAGTTTATGCACAACGTTTATGCACAAAGTTTATGCACAAAGTTTATGCACAACGTTTGTGCAGAACGTTTATGCACAAAGCTTATGCACAAAGTTTATGCACAAAGTTTATGCACAACGTTTATGCACAAAGTTTATGCACAAAGTTTATGCACAACGTTTATGCACAAATTTTATGCACAATGTTTATGCACAACGGTTATGCACAAAGTGTATGCACAACGTTTATGCACAAAGTTTATGCATAAAATTCATGCAAAAATTCATGCACAAGGTTTATGCACAAAGCTTAGGCATAACGTTTATGCACAATGTTTATGCACAAAGTTTAGGCATAAAGTTTATGCACATGGTTTATGCACAAAGTTTATGCACAAAGTTTATGCACAACATTTATGCAGATATTTTATGCACAAAGTTTATGCACAAAGTCTGCGCACAACATTTATGCAAAAAGTGTATGCACAAAGTTTATGTACAAGTTTTATGCACAAAGTTTGTGAACAACATTTATGCACTGAGTTTATGCACAACGTTAATGCACAACGTTCATGCACAAATTTTATGCACACAGTTTATGCAAAAAGTTCATGCAGAAAGTCTTTGCACAAAGTTTATGCACAACGTTTATCTACAAAGTTTATGCACAAAGTTTCTGCACATCTTTAATGCACAAAGTTCATGCACAAAGGTTATGCACAAAGTTTATGCCCAAAGTTTATGCACAACGTTTATCTACAAAGTTTATGCACAAAGTTTCTGCACATCTTTAATGCACAAAGTTCATGCACAAAGGTTATGCACAAAGTTTATGCCCAAAGTTTATGCACACAGTTTATGCACAAAGTGTATGCAGAATGTTTATTCACAACGTTTATGGACAAAGTTTATGCAGAATGTTTATGCGCAAAGTTTACGCAAAGCATTTATGCACAAAGTTTATGCAGAAACTTTAGGCACAATGTTTATAGACAACATTTATGCACAAATTTTATGCAGAATGCTTATGCACAACGTTTATGCACAAAATTCATGCAGAAAGCTTATGCACAAAGTTGATGCACAACGTTTGTGCACAAAGTTTATGTAGAACGTTTATGCACAAAGTTTATGCACAACGTTTATGCAAAATACTGATGCACAAAGTTTATGCACAACTTTTATGCACAAATGTTATGCACAAACTTTATGCACAAAGTTTAAGCAGAAAGATTATGCACACATTTTATGCACAAATTTTATGCGCACAGTTTGTTTACAAAGATTATGCACAAAGTTTTTGAAGAACGTTTATGAAAAAGGTTTATACACAAAGTTTATGCACAAAGTTTATACACAAAGTGTATGCACAACGTTGATTCACAAACTGTATGCACAAAGTTTATGCACAAAGTTCATGCACAATGTTTATGCACAAAGTTTATGCACAATGTTTATGCACAAAGCTTATGCGCAAAGGTCTTGCATAAGGTTTATGCACAAAGTTTATGCATGAAGTTTATGCACTAAGTTTTTGCACAACCTTTATGCACAAAGTCTATGCACAACGTTTATGCACAAAGTTTATGCACAAAGTTTATGTACAAAGTTTATGCACAAAGTTTATGCATGAAGTTTATGCACTAAGTTTTTGCACAACCTTTATGCACAAAGTCTATGCACAACGTTTATGCACAAAGTTTATGCACAAAGTTTATGTACAAAGTTTATGCACAAAGTTTGTGCACAACGTTCATGCACTGTGTTTATGCACCGCGTTTACGTGCAAAGTTTATGCACAAATGTTATGCACAAAGTGTATGCACAGAGTTTATGCACAACGTTTGTGCACAAAGTTTATGCACAAAGTTTGTGCACAACGTTTATGCACAACGTTTATGCACAAAGATTATGCAGAAAGTTTATGCACAGATTTTATACACATAGTTTGTGCACAAAGTTTATGCAGAATGTTTATTCACAACGTTTATGCACAAATTTTATGCAGAAAGTTTATGCACAAAGTTTATGCACAAAGTTTAGGCACAAAGTTTAGGCACAAAGTTTATGCACAAAGTTTATGGGCAAAGTTTATGCAAAATGATTATGCACAATGTTTATGCACAAAGTTTATGCACAACGTTTATGCAAAGAGTATATGCAAAAAATGTTTCCACAAAGTTTATGCACAACGTTTACGCACAAAGTTTATGTACAAAGTTTCTGCAGAACATTTATGCACAAACTTTATGCAGAAAGTTTATGCACAGATTTTATACACAAATGTTTATGCACAAAGTTTATGCACAACGTTTATGCAGAAAGTATACGGACAAAATGTTTCCACAAAGCTTATGCAGAATTCTTATGCACAATGTTTATGCACAAAGTTTATGCACAACGTTTATGCAGAAATTATATGAAAAAAATGTTTCCACAAAGTTTATGCACAACGTTTACGCACAAAGTTTATGTACAAAGTTTCTGCTGAAAACTTATGCACAAACTTTATGCAGAAAGTTTATGCACAGATTTTATACACAAATGTTCATGCACAAAGTTTATGCACAACGTTTATGCAGAAATTATATGAAAAAAATGTTTCCACAAAGTTTATGCACAACGTTTACGCACAAAGTTTATGTACAAAGTTTCTGCTGAAAACTTATGCACAAACTTTATGCAGAAAGTTTATGCACAACGGTTATGTACAAAGTTTCTGCAGAAACTTTATGCACAAACTTTATGCAGAAAGTTTATGCACAGATTTTATACACAAAGTTAATGCACAAATTTTATGCAGAAAATTTATGCACAAACTTTATGCACAAAATTCATGCACAACGTTTATGCACAACGTTTATGCACAAAGTTTAATTCACAAAGTTTATGCACAAAGTTTATGCACAATTTTTATGCACAAAGTTTATGCACAAAGTTTATGCACAACCTTTATGCACAAAATTTATGCATAAAGTTTATGCAGAAATTTTATGGACAACAGTAATGCACAAAGCGTATGCATAAAGTTTATGCACAAAGTTTATGCACAACCTTTATGCACAAAATTTATGCATAAAGTTTATGCAGAAATTTTATGGACAACAGTAATGCACAAAGCGTATGCATAAAGTTTACGCACAATGTTTATGCACAAATTTTATGCACAAAGTTTATGCACAAGGTTTGTGCACAACGTGTATGCACTAAGTTTATGCACTAAGTTTATGCACAAAGTTTATGCACAAAGTTTATGCACAAATTGTATTCACAAAGTTTATGCACAACGTGTATGCTCAAAGTTTATGCACAATCTTTATGCACATCGTTTATGCACAAAGTTTATGCTCAACGTTTATGAACAGATTTTATGCACAAAGTTTATGCACAAAGTTAATGCACAAAGTTCATGCAAAACATTTATGCACAAAGTTTATGCACAACGTTTATGCACAAAGTTTATGAACAAAGTTTATGTGCAAAGTTTATGCACAAAGTTTATGCACAACGTTTATGCAGAAAGTTTATGCACAACATTTATGCACAAAGTTTATGCAGAAAGTTTATGTACAAACTTTATGCAAAACGTTCATGCACAACGTTTATGCACAAAGTTAATGCACAACGTGTATGCACAAAGTTTATGCATAAAGTTAATGCACAAATTTTATGCACAAAACGTATGCACAAATTTTATGCACAAACTTTATGCACAATGTTTATGCACAAAGTTCATGCACAAAGGTTGGGCACAAAGTTTATGGACAAAGTTTATGCACAAAGTTTATGCAGAAAGTTTATACACAACGTTTATGCACAAAGTTTATGCAGAACGTTTATGCACAAAGTTTATGCACAAAGTCTATGCAAAAAGTTTATGCACAACGTTTATGCAGAACGTTTATGCACAACATTTATGCACAAAGTTTATGCAGAAATTTTATGCACAAACTTTATGCACAACAATTATGCACAACATTTATGCACAAAGTTTATCCACAACGTTTATGCGCGATGTTTATGCACAAAGTTTATGCACAGAGTTTATGCACAAAGTTTATGTAAAAAGTTTATGGACAAAGTTTATGCACAAAGATTAGGCACAAAGTTTATGCACAAATTTTATGCACAAAGTTTATGCAGAGAGTTTATGCACAAAGTTCATGCACAAAGTTGATGTAGAACGTTTATGCACAAATTTTGTACAAAGTTTATGCACAACGTTTATGCACAAAATTCATGCAGAAAGTTTATGCACAAAGTTGATGCACAACGTTTATACACAAAGTTTATGTAGACCGTTTATGCACAAAGTTTATGAACAACGTTTATGCACAATATTGATGCACAAAGTTTATGCACAACTTTTATGCACAAAGGTTATGCAGAAAATTTATGCAAAAAGTTTGTGCAGAAAGTTTATGCACACATATTATGCACAAATTTTATGCGCAAAGTTTGTTTACAAAGTTTATGCACAAAGTTTTTGAAGAACATTTATGCACAAGGTTTATACACAAAGTTTATGCACAAAGTTTATACACAAAGTGTATGCACAACGTTGATTCACAAACTGTATGCACAAAGTTTATGCACAAAGTTCATGCACAACGTTTATGCACAAAGTTTATGCACAAAGTTTATGCTCAAAGTTTATGCACAAAGCTTATGCAAAAAGGTCTTGCAGAACGTTTATGCACAAAGTTTATGCATGAAGTTTATGCACTACGTTTTTGCACAACGTTTATGCACAAAGTGTATGCACAATGTTTATGCACAAAGTTTATGCACAAAGTTTATGCACAAAGTTTGTGCACAACGTTCATGCACTGTGTTTATGCACTGCATTTACATGCAAAGTTAATGCACAAATGTTATGCACAAAGTGTATGCACAGAGTTTATGCACAACGTTTGTGCACAAAGTTTATGCACAAAGTTTGTGCACAACGTTTATGCACAACGTTTATGCAGAATGCTTATTCACAACGTTTATGAACAAATTTTATGCAGAAAGTTTATGCATAAAGTTTATGCACAAAGTTTAGGCACAAAGTTTAGGCACAAAGTTTATGCAAAAAGTTTATGCACAAAGTTTATGCAAAATGTTTATGCACAATGTTTATGCACAAAATTTATGCACAACGTTTATGCAGAAAGTATATGCACAAAATGTTTCCACAAAGTTTATGCACAACGTTTACGCACAAAGTTTATGTACAAAGTTTCTGCAGAAACGTTATGCACAAACTTTATCCACAAAATTCATGCACAATGGTTATGTACAAAGTTTCTGCAAAAACGTTATGCACAAACTTCATGCAGAACGTTTATGCACAGATTTTATACACAAA
>SZWC01000067.1:404126-421743 GCA_023375785.1 Penium margaritaceum
AACGTTTACGCACAAAGTTTATGTACAAAGTTTCTGCAGAAACGTTATGCACAAACTTTATCCACAAAATTCATGCACAATGGTTATGTACAAAGTTTCTGCAAAAACGTTATGCACAAACTTCATGCAGAACGTTTATGCACAGATTTTATACACAAATTTTATGCAAACATTTTATGCAGAAAATTTATGCACAAACTTTATGCACAAAATTTCTGCACAACGTTTATGCACAACGTTTAATTCACAAATTTTATGCACAAATTGTATGCACAATTTTTATGCACAAAGTTTATGCACAAAGTTTATGCACAACCTTTATGCACAAAATTTATACAGGAAGTTTATGTAGAAAGTTTATGCAGAAATTGTATGGATAACAGTAATGCACAAAGCGTATGCACAAAGTTTACGCACAATTTTTATGCACAAAGTTTATGCACAAAGTTTATGCACAACGTTTTTTAACAACGCTTATGCGCAAAGTTTATGCACAAAATTTATGCACAAGGTTTATGCAGAAAGTTTATGCACAGCGTTTATGCGCAAGGTTTATGCACAACGTTTATGCACAAAGTGTACGCACAACATCTATGCACAATGTTTATGAACAAAGTTTATTTACAAAGTTATGCACAAAGTTTATGCACGACATTTATGCACAAAGTTATGCACAAAGTTTATGCACAATGTCTATGGACACCATTTATGCACAACGTTTATGCACAAAGTTCATGCACAACATTTACGCACAAAGTTATACACAAATTTTATGCACAACGTTTATGCACAAAGTTTATAAACAAAGTTTATGTGCAAAGTTTATGCACAAAGTGTATGCACAACGTTTATGCACAAAGTTTATGAGGAAAGTTTATGTACAAACTTTATGCAAAACGTTCATGCACAACGTTTATGCACAAAGTTAATGCACAACGTGTATGCACAAAAATTATGCATAAAGTTCATGCACAACGTTTATGCACAAAACGTATGCACAAATTTTATGCACAAAATTTATGCACAATGTTTATGCACAAAGGTCATGCACAAAGTTTATGCACAAAGTTGATGCACAACGTTTATGCACAACGTTTATGCAGAACGTTTATGCACAAATTTTATGCACAAAGTCTATGCAAAACGTTTATGCACAACGTTTATGCAGAACGTTTATGCACAACATTTATGCACAAAGTTTATGCAGAATTTTTATGCACAAACTTTATGCACAACGTTTATGCACAACTTTTATGCACAAAGTTTATGCACAAAGTTTATCCACTACGTTTATGCGCAATGTTTATGCACAAAGTTTATGCACAAAGTTTATGCACAAAGTTTATGTACAAATTTTATGCACAAAGTTTATGCACAAAGTTGATGTAGAACGTTTATGCACAAATTTTGTACAAAGTTTATTCACAACGTTTACGGACAAAGCTTATGCACAGAGTGTTATACACAAAGTGTATGCACAACGTTTATGCACAAAGATTTTGCACAAAGTTTATGCACAAAGTTTATGCACAACGTTTATGCACAAAGTTTAGGCAGACATTTTATGCACAAAGTTTATGCACAAAGTTTATGCACAAAGTTTGTGTACAACGTTTATGCACAATGTTA
Source organism: Penium margaritaceum (assembly GCA_023375785.1). NCBI lineage: Eukaryota > Viridiplantae > Streptophyta > Zygnematophyceae > Desmidiales > Peniaceae > Penium > Penium margaritaceum. The sequence goes on from SZWC01000067.1 coordinate 405,756, forward strand.
CATACAAAGTTTATGCAAACTTTTTATGCACAAAATTTATGCACAAAGTTTATGCAGAAAGTTTATGCAGAATGTTTGTGCACAAAGTGAATGCACAAAGTTTATTCACAAAGTTTATACAGAAAGTCTATGCACAAAGTTTATAAAAAACGTTTATGCACAAAGTTTATGCACAAATGTTATGCAAAACATTTATGCATAAAGTTTATGCACAAAGTTTATGCACAAAGTTTATGCACAAAGTTTATGCAGAATGTTATTCACAACGTTTATGCACAACGTTTCTGCAGAAAGGTTGTGCACAACGTTTATGCACAAAGTTTATGCACAAAGTTTATGCACAAAGTTTATGCAGAATGTTATTCACAACGTTTATGCACAACGTTTCTGCAGAAAGGTTGTGCACAACGTTTTTGCACAACGTTTATGCACAAAGTTTATGTACAAAGTGTAGGCACAAAGTTTATGGACAAAGTTTATGCACAAAGTTTATGCAGAATGTTTATGCACAACTTTTAAGCACAGTATTATGCAGAAACTTTATGCACACACTTTATGAACAAAGTTTATGCACAACGTTTATGCACAAAGTTTATGCACAACTTTTATGCACAAAGTTCATGCACAAAGTTGATGCACAATGTTTATGCCCAAAGTTTATGCACAACTTTTATGCACAAACGTAATGCACAAAGTTTATGCACAAAGTTGATGCACAACGTTTATGCACAACGTTTATGCACAAATTTTATGCACAACTTTTATGCACAAACGTAATGCACAAAGTTTATGCACAAAGTTGATGCACAACGTTTATGCACAACGTTTATGCACAAATTTTATGCACAAAGTTTATGCACAAAGTTTATGCACAACATTTATGCACAACGTTTATGCACAAAGTTTATGCACAACGTTTATGCACAAAGTTTATACACAAAGATTATGCACAAAGTTCATGCACAAAGCTTATGCACAAAGTTTGTGCAGAAGGTTTATGCACAAAGTTCATGCACAAAGCTTATGCACAAAGTGAATGCACAATGTGCATGCACAAAGTGTATGCACAAAGTTTATGCACAAAGTTTATGCACAAAGTTTATGCACAAAGTTTGTGCACAACGTTTATGCACAAGTTTATGCACAACGTTTATGCACAATGTTTATGCACAACATTGATGGACAATATTTATGCACAAAGTTTATGCACAAAGTTTATGCAGAACATTTATGCACAAACCTTATGCACAAACTTTATGCACAACGTTTATGCACAAAGTTTATGCAAAAACGTTATGCACAAAGTTTATGCACAAAGTTTATGCACAACTTTTATGCACAACGTTGATGCACAACGTTTAGGCACAAAGTTTTTGCAGACAATTTATGCACAAACTTTATGCATAAAGTTTATGCACAAGCTTTATGCACAAAGTTTATGCACAACAATTATGCACAAAGTTTATTCACAATTTTTATGCACAAAGTTTATGCACAAAGTCCATGCATAACGTTTATTCACAACGTTTATGCACAAAGTTTATGAAGAACGTTTATGCACAAAGTTTATGCACAAGGTTTGTGCACAACGTTTATGTACTAAGTTTATGCACAAAGTTTATGCACAATGTTTATGCACAAATTTTATGCACAAATTCTATGCACAAAGTTTATGCACAAAGTTTATCCAAAACGTTTATTCACAAAGTTTATAAACAAAGAGTATGCACAAAGTTTATGCACAAGGTGTATGCACAAAGTTAGTGCACAAGGTCTATGCACCAAGTTTGTGCTCAAAGTTTATGCATAAGGTTTATGCACAACGTTTATGCACAAAGTTTATGCACAAAATTTATGCACAAGGTTTATGCACAAATTTTATGCACAACGTTTATGCACGAAGTTTATGCACAAAGTTTATGCACAAAGTGTATGCACAACGTTTATGCACAAAGTGTATGCACAAAGTTTGTGCACAAAGGTTTTGCACAAAGTTTATGCACAAAGTTTATGCACAAAATTTATGCACAAAGTTTAGGCAGAAAATTCATGCACAAAGTGTATGCACAAAGTTTATGCGGAACATTTCTGCACAAAGTTGATGCGCAAAGTTTGTGCACAACTTTTATGCACAAAGTTTATGCACAACGTTTATGTACAAATTTTATGCACAAATTTCATGCAAAAAGTTTATGCACAATGTTTATGCACAATGTTTATTCACAACGTTTATGCACAAAGTTTATGCAAAAATTTAATGCACAAAGTTTATGCACAAATTTCATGCAAAAAGTTTATGCACAATGTTTATGCACAATGTTTATTCACAACGTTTATGCACAAAGTTTATGCAAAAATTTAATGCACAAAGTTTATGCACTTAGTTTATGCACAAAGTTTATGCACAAAAGTTATGCACAAAGTGTATGCACAAAGTTTATGCAAATGTTTATGCAGAACGTTTCTGCAAAACGTTTATGCACAAAGTTTATGCAAAATCTTTATGCACAAAGTTTATGCACAAAGTTCATGCACACATTTTATGCACAAAGTTATGCACAAATTTTATGCACAAAATTTAAGCACAAAGTTATGCACAAAGATTATGCACAACGTTTATGCACAAAGTTTATGCACAAATGTTATGCACAAAGTTTATGCACAAAGTTTATGCACAAAGTTTATGCACAAAACTTATCCACAAAGTTTACGCACAATGTTTACACACAAACTTTATGAACAAAGTTTATGGACAAAGCTTGTGCACAAATTTTAGGCACAAAGTTTATGCACAATGTTTATGCAGAACGTTTATGCAAAACATTTATGCACTAAGTTTATGCAGAACATTTATGCACAATCTTTATGCACAAAGTTTATGCAAAACATTTATGTACAAAGTTTATGCACAACGTTTATGCAAAACATTTATGCACTAAGTTTATGCAGAACATTTATGCACAATCTTTATGCACAAAGTTTATGCAAAACATTTATGTACAAAGTTTATGCACAACGTTTATGCACAAAGTTGATGTACAAAGTTTATGCACAAAGGTTTGCACAAAGTTTATGCACAAAGTTTATGCAAACATTTTATTCACAAAGTTTATGCACAAATTTTATGCACAAATTTTATGCTAAATATCTATGTACAAAATTTATGCACCAAGTTTATGCACAAGGTTTATGCACAACGTTTATGCACAAAGTGTATGCACAAAGTTTATGCACAAAGTTTATTCAGAAATTTTATGCACACCGTTTATGAACAAATGTTTTTGCACAAAGTTTATGCACAACGTTTATGCACAACGTTTATGCACAAAGTTGATGTACAAAGTTTATGCACAAAGGTTTGCACAAAGTTCATGCACAAAGTTTATGCAAACATTTTATTCACAAAGTTTATGCACAAAGTATATGCACAAAGTTTATGCACAAATTTTATGCACAATGTTTATGTACAAATTTTATGCACAACATTGTGCACAAGGTTTATGCACAATGTTTATGCACAAAGTATGCACAAAGTTTATGCACAAAGTTTATTCACAAAGTCTATTCACATCGTTTATGAAAACAATTTTTTGCACAAAGTTTATGCACAAAGTTTATGCACAAGAATTATGCACAAAATGTATGCAAAATGTTGATGCACAAAGTTTATGCACATTGTTTATGAACAAAGGTTTTGCACAACATTGATGCTCAAACTTTATGCACAAAGTTTATGCACAAAGTTTATGCAAAACGTTTATGCACAACGTTTATGCACAAAGTTTAGGCACAAAGTTTATGCACAAAGTGTATGCACAAAGATTATGCGCAACGTTTATGCACAAAGTTTATGCATAAAGTTTGTGCACAACGTTTATGCACAAAGTTTATGAACAACGTTTATGCATAACTTTTATGCAAAACGTTTATGCACAAAGTTTATGCAAAATGTTTATTCACAACGGTTATGCACAAAGTTTTTAAAGAACGTTTATACACAAAGTTTAGGCACAAAGTTTATGCACAACATTTATGCAAAACGTTTAAGCACAAAGTTTATGCAAAATGTTTATGCACGAAGTTAATGCACAAAATTTATGCACAAAGTTTATGCACAAAGTTATGCATAAAGTTCATGCACGACATTTATGCACAAAGTTATGCACAAAGTTTATGCAAAATTTTTATGCACAAATTTTATGCACAAAGTGTATGCACAAAGTTTATGCACAAAGTTTATGCACAATTGTTATGCACAAAGAATATGCACAAAGTTTACGCACAAAGTTTATGCACAAAATTTATGCACAAGGTTTATGCACAAATTTTATGCGCAAAGTTTATGCACAAAGTTTATGCAGAAGGTTTATGCACAAATTTTATGCACAAAGTTTATGCACAACATTTATGCACAAAGTTTATGCACAGAGTTTATGCACAACGTTTATGCAGAACATTTATGCACAACATTTATGCACAAAGATTATGCAGAACGTTTATGCACAAACTTCATGCACAAAGTTTATGCACAACATTTATGCACAAAGTTGATGCACAATGTTTATGCACAAAGTTTATGTGCAAAGTTTATGCACAAAGTTTATGCACAAAGCTAATGCACAAAGTTAATGCACACATTTTATGCGGAACGTTTATGCACAATGTTTCTCCCCAACGTCTATGCACAAAATCTATGCACAATGTCTAAGCACAACGTTTATGCACAAAGTTTACGCACAACGTTTACCCACAAAGTATATGCACAAATGTTATTCACAAAGTTTATGTACAAAGTTTAGGCACAAAGTTAATATAAAACATTTATGCACAAAGTTTATGCAGAACGTTTATGCAGAAACGTTATGCACAAAGTTTATGCACAATGTTTATGCACAAAGTTTATGCACAAAGTTTATGTACAAAGTTTAGGCACAAAGTTAATATAAAACATTTATGCACAAAGTTTATGCAGAACGTTTATGCAGAAACGTTATGCACAAAGTTTATGCACAATGTTTATGCACAAAGTTTATGCACAAAGTTTATGCACAATGTTTATGCACAAAGTTAATGCACGAAGTTTATGCATAAAGTTTATGTACAAAGTTCATGCACAAAATGTATGCACAATGTTTATGCACAAAGTTAATGCATGAAGTTTATGCACAAAGTTTATGCACAAAGTTAATGCACGAAGTTTATGCATAAAGTTTATGTACAAAGTTCATGCACAAAATGTATGCACAATGTTTATGCACAAAGTTAATGCATGAAGTTTATGCACAAAGTTTATGTATAAATTTTATGCACAAAGTTTGGGCACAAAGTTTATGCACAAAGTTAATGCACAACGTTTATGCAGATTTTTTTTGCACAAAGTTTATGCACAAAGTCAATACAGAAATGTTATGCACAAAATTTGGGCACACCGTTTATGCACAACGTTTACACACAAAGTTTATACACAGAGCTTATGCACAAAGTTTATGGAGAATGTTTATGCACAACATTTATGCACAAAGTTTGTGCAGAACATTTATGCACAAAGTTTATGTACAAAGTTTATGCACAACCTCTATCCACAAATGTTATGCTAAATGTTTCTGTACAAAGTTTATGCACGAAGTTTATGCACAATGTTTACGCACAAAATTCATGCACAACGTTTATACAGACATTTTATGCACAAAGTTTATGCACAAAGTTTATGCACAAAGTTTATGCACAAAGTTTATGCACAAAGTTTATGCACAAAGTTTATGCACAAAGTTTATGCACAACGTATATACACAAAGTTTATGAACAATGCTTATGCGCAATGTTTACGCACAAAGTTTATACACAAGGTTTATGCAGAACGTTTATGCACAGAGGTAATGCACACAGTTTATGCACAAAGTGTATGCACAACGCTTAAGCACAAAGTGTATGCACAAATTTTATGCACAACGTTTATGAAAAAAGTTTATGCACAAAGTTATGCACAAATTTCATGCACAATATTTATGCACAAAGGCATCTACAATGTTTATGCACAAAGTTTCTGCACAATGTTTATGCACAACGTTTATGCACAAAGTTTATGCACAAAGTTTATGTGCAAAGTTTATACACAAAGTTTATGTACAAAGTTTATGCAGAAAGTTTGTGCACAACATTTATGCACAAAGTTTATCCAGAAAGGTCATTCACAAACGTTATGCACAAATTTCATGCACAATGTTTATGCACAAAGTTAATGCACAACGTTTATGCACAATGTTTATGCACAAAGTTTATGCGGAATGTTTATGCACCAAGTTTATGCACAGAATATATGCACAAAGTTTATGCACAAAGTTTATGCACAAAGGTTGGGCACAATGTTTATGCACAAAGTTTATGCACAAAGTTTATGCACAAAGTTTATGCACAAATTTAATGCAGAAAGTTTATGCACAAAGTGTATGCACAAAGTCTATGCAGAAAGTTTATGCACAACGTTTATGCACAAAGTTTATGCGCAACATTTATGCACAAAGTTGATGCGCAAAGTTTATGCACAACGTCTATGCACAAAGTAAATGCACAAAGTTTATTAACAAAGTTTATACAGAAAGTTTGTGCACACAGTTTATGCACAACGTTTATGCGCAAAGTGTATGCACAACGTTTATGCAGAACGTTTGTGCACAACATTTATGCACAACGTTTATGCGCAAAGTGTATGCACAACGTTTATGCAGAACGTTTGTGCACAACATTTATGCACAACGTTTATGCGCAAAGTGTATGCACAACGTTTATGCAGAACGTTTGTGCACAACATTTATGCACAACGTTTATGCGCAAAGTGTATGCACAACGTTTATGCAGAACGTTTGTGCACAACATTTATGCACAACGTTTATGCGCAAAGTGTATGCACAACGTTTATGCAGAACGTTTGTGCACAACATTTATGCACAACGTTTATGCGCAAAGTGTATGCACAACGTTTATGCAGAACGTTTGTGCACAACATTTATGCACAACGTTTATGCGCAAAGTGTATGCACAACGTTTATGCAGAACGTTTGTGCACAACATTTATGCACAACGTTTATGCGCAAAGTGTATGCACAACGTTTATGCAGAACGTTTGTGCACAACATTTATGCACAACGTTTATGCGCAAAGTGTATGCACAACGTTTATGCAGAACGTTTGTGCACAACATTTATGCACAACGTTTATGCGCAAAGTGTATGCACAACGTTTATGCAGAACGTTTGTGCACAACATTTATGCACAACGTTTATGCGCAAAGTGTATGCACAACGTTTATGCAGAACGTTTGTGCACAACATTTATGCACAACGTTTATGCGCAAAGTGTATGCACAACGTTTATGCAGAACGTTTGTGCACAACATTTATGCACAACGTTTATGCGCAAAGTGTATGCACAACGTTTATGCAGAACGTTTGTGCACAACATTTATGCACAACGTTTATGCGCAAAGTGTATGCACAACGTTTATGCAGAACGTTTGTGCACAACATTTATGCACAACGTTTATGCGCAAAGTGTATGCACAACGTTTATGCAGAACGTTTGTGCACAACATTTATGCACAACGTTTATGCGCAAAGTGTATGCACAACGTTTATGCAGAACGTTTGTGCACAACATTTATGCACAACGTTTATGCGCAAAGTGTATGCACAACGTTTATGCAGAACGTTTGTGCACAACATTTATGCACAACGTTTATGCGCAAAGTGTATGCACAACGTTTATGCAGAACGTTTGTGCACAACATTTATGCACAACGTTTATGCGCAAAGTGTATGCACAACGTTTATGCAGAACGTTTGTGCACAACATTTATGCACAACGTTTATGCGCAAAGTGTATGCACAACGTTTATGCAGAACGTTTGTGCACAACATTTATGCACAACGTTTATGCGCAAAGTGTATGCACAACGTTTATGCAGAACGTTTGTGCACAACATTTATGCACAACGTTTATGCGCAAAGTGTATGCACAACGTTTATGCAGAACGTTTGTGCACAACATTTATGCACAACGTTTATGCGCAAAGTGTATGCACAACGTTTATGCAGAACGTTTGTGCACAACATTTATGCACAACGTTTATGCGCAAAGTGTATGCACAACGTTTATGCAGAACGTTTGTGCACAACATTTATGCACAACGTTTATGCGCAAAGTGTATGCACAACGTTTATGCAGAACGTTTGTGCACAACATTTATGCACAACGTTTATGCGCAAAGTGTATGCACAACGTTTATGCAGAACGTTTGTGCACAACATTTATGCACAACGTTTATGCGCAAAGTGTATGCACAACGTTTATGCAGAACGTTTGTGCACAACATTTATGCACAACGTTTATGCGCAAAGTGTATGCACAACGTTTATGCAGAACGTTTGTGCACAACATTTATGCACAACGTTTATGCGCAAAGTGTATGCACAACGTTTATGCAGAACGTTTGTGCACAACATTTATGCACAACGTTTATGCGCAAAGTGTATGCACAACGTTTATGCAGAACGTTTGTGCACAACATTTATGCACAACGTTTATGCGCAAAGTGTATGCACAACGTTTATGCAGAACGTTTGTGCACAACATTTATGCACAACGTTTATGCGCAAAGTGTATGCACAACGTTTATGCAGAACGTTTGTGCACAACATTTATGCACAACGTTTATGCGCAAAGTGTATGCACAACGTTTATGCAGAACGTTTGTGCACAACATTTATGCACAACGTTTATGCGCAAAGTGTATGCACAACGTTTATGCAGAACGTTTGTGCACAACATTTATGCACAACGTTTATGCGCAAAGTGTATGCACAACGTTTATGCAGAACGTTTGTGCACAACATTTATGCACAACGTTTATGCGCAAAGTGTATGCACAACGTTTATGCAGAACGTTTGTGCACAACATTTATGCACAACGTTTATGCGCAAAGTGTATGCACAACGTTTATGCAGAACGTTTGTGCACAACATTTATGCACAACGTTTATGCGCAAAGTGTATGCACAACGTTTATGCAGAACGTTTGTGCACAACATTTATGCACAACGTTTATGCGCAAAGTGTATGCACAACGTTTATGCAGAACGTTTGTGCACAACATTTATGCACAACGTTTATGCGCAAAGTGTATGCACAACGTTTATGCAGAACGTTTGTGCACAACATTTATGCACAACGTTTATGCGCAAAGTGTATGCACAACGTTTATGCAGAACGTTTGTGCACAACATTTATGCACAACGTTTATGCGCAAAGTGTATGCACAACGTTTATGCAGAACGTTTGTGCACAACATTTATGCACAACGTTTATGCGCAAAGTGTATGCACAACGTTTATGCAGAACGTTTGTGCACAACATTTATGCACAACGTTTATGCGCAAAGTGTATGCACAACGTTTATGCAGAACGTTTGTGCACAACATTTATGCACAACGTTTATGCGCAAAGTGTATGCACAACGTTTATGCAGAACGTTTGTGCACAACATTTATGCACAACGTTTATGCGCAAAGTGTATGCACAACGTTTATGCAGAACGTTTGTGCACAACATTTATGCACAACGTTTATGCGCAAAGTGTATGCACAACGTTTATGCAGAACGTTTGTGCACAACATTTATGCACAACGTTTATGCGCAAAGTGTATGCACAACGTTTATGCAGAACGTTTGTGCACAACATTTATGCACAACGTTTATGCGCAAAGTGTATGCACAACGTTTATGCAGAACGTTTGTGCACAACATTTATGCACAACGTTTATGCGCAAAGTGTATGCACAACGTTTATGCAGAACGTTTGTGCACAACATTTATGCACAACGTTTATGCGCAAAGTGTATGCACAACGTTTATGCAGAACGTTTGTGCACAACATTTATGCACAACGTTTATGCGCAAAGTGTATGCACAACGTTTATGCAGAACGTTTGTGCACAACATTTATGCACAACGTTTATGCGCAAAGTGTATGCACAACGTTTATGCAGAACGTTTGTGCACAACATTTATGCACAACGTTTATGCGCAAAGTGTATGCACAACGTTTATGCAGAACGTTTGTGCACAACATTTATGCACAACGTTTATGCGCAAAGTGTATGCACAACGTTTATGCAGAACGTTTGTGCACAACATTTATGCACAACGTTTATGCGCAAAGTGTATGCACAACGTTTATGCAGAACGTTTGTGCACAACATTTATGCACAACGTTTATGCGCAAAGTGTATGCACAACGTTTATGCAGAACGTTTGTGCACAACATTTATGCACAACGTTTATGCGCAAAGTGTATGCACAACGTTTATGCAGAACGTTTGTGCACAACATTTATGCACAACGTTTATGCGCAAAGTGTATGCACAACGTTTATGCAGAACGTTTGTGCACAACATTTATGCACAACGTTTATGCGCAAAGTGTATGCACAACGTTTATGCAGAAAGTTTGTGCACAAAATTTGTGCACAATGTTTATGCATAGTGTTTACGCACAAAGTTTATGCAGAGAGTTTATGCACAAAGTTTATGCAGAACGTTTATGCACAACATTTATGTACAAAGTATATGCAAAACGTTTATGCACAAACTCTATGCAGAATGTTTATGCAGAATGTTTATGGACAAAGTTTATGCACAATGTTTATGCACAAAGTTTATGCGCAACATTTATGCACAATGTTATGCACAAAGATTATGCACAACGTTTATGCACAAAGTTTATGTACAAACTTTCTGCACAAAGTTTATGCACAAAGTTTATGAAGAGATTTTATGCACAAAGATTATGCTTAAACGTTTATGCACAACGTTTACGTACAAAGTTTATGCACAAACTTTATGCAGAATGTTTATGTAGAATTTTTATGCACAAAGTTTATGCACAATGTTTATGCACAAAGTTTATGCGCAACATTTATGCACAAAGTTATGCACAAAGTTCATGCACAACGTTCATGCACAAAGTTTATGCACAAAGTTTCTGCACAAAGTTTATGCACAAGGTTTATGCACAAAGTTTACGCACAAAGTTTATACATAAAAGTTTATGCACAAAGTTTATGCACAAAGTTTATGCACAAGGTTTATGCACGAAGTTTACGCACAAAGTTTATACATAAAAGTTTATGCACAAAGTTTATGCACAAAGTTTATGCACAAAGTTTATGCACAAATTTAATGCAGAAAGTTTATGCACAAAGTGTATGCACAAAGTCTATGCAGAAAGTTTATGCACAACGTTTATGCACAAAGTTTATGCACAACATTTGTGCACAGAGTTTATGCACAACGTTTATGACCAACGTCTATGCACAAAGTAAATGCACAAAGTTTATTAACAAAGTTTATACAGAAAGTTTGTGCACACAGTTTATGCACAAAATTTATGCCCATAGTGTATGCACATCGTTTATGCACAAAGTCTATGCACAAAGTTTATGCACAAAGTTTATGCACAAAGTTTATGCACAAAGTCTAAGAAGAAAGTTTATGCACAAATTTTATGCACAAAGTTTATGAACAACGTTTGTGCACAAAGTTTATGCACAAAGTGTATGCACAAAGTGCATGAACAACACCTATGCACAAAGTTTATGCACAAAGTTTATCCAGAAAGTTTATGCACAAACTTCATGCACAAAGTTTATGCACAACGTTTATGCACAAGGTTTATGCACAACGTTAATGCACAAACTTTATGCAGAAAGTTTATGCAGAAAGTTTATGCACAATGTTTATGCACAATGTTTATGCACAACGTTTATGCACAATGTTTATGCACAAAGTTAATGCACAACGTTTATGCACAAAGTTTATGCACAAAGTTTATGCACAATGTTTATGCACAAAGGTTATGCACAAAGTTTATGCACAACATTTATACAGACATTTTATGCACAAAGTTTATGCACAAAGTATATGCACAAAGTTTATGAACAACGTTTGTGCACAAAGTTTATGCACAAAGTTTATGCACAAAGTTTATCCAGAAAGTTTATGCACAAACTTCATGCACAAAGTTTATGCACAACGTTTATGCACAAGGTTTATGCACAACGTTAATGCACAAACTTTATGCAGAAAGTTTATGCAGAAAGTTTATGAACAATGTTTATGCACAATGTTTATGCACAACGTTTATGCACAATGTTTATGCACAAAGTTAATGCACAACGTTTATGCACAAAGTTTATGCACAAAGTTTTTGCACAATGTTTATGCACAAAGGTTATGCACAAAGTTTATGCACAACATTTATACAGACATTTTATGCACAAAGTTTATGCACAAAGTATATGCACAAAGTTTATGAACAACGTTTGTGCACAAAGTTTATGCACAAAGTTTATGCACAAAGTTTATGAACAACATCTATGCATTAAATTTATGCACAAAGTTTATTCACAAGTTTTATGCAGAAAGTTTATGCACACAGTTATGCAAAACGTTTATGCACAAAGTGTGTGCACAATGTTTTTGCACAAAGTGTATGCACAAAGTTTATGAACAAAGTGTATGCACGAACTTTATGCACAACGTTTATGCACAAACTTTAAGCACAAAGTTTATGCATAAGGTTTATGCACAAAGTTTATGAATAACGTTTATGCACAAAGTTTATGCACACAGTTTATGCACAACGTTTATGCACAAAGTGTATGCACAACGTTTATCAACTAAGTGTATGCACAAAGTTTATCCACAAAGTATATGCACAAAGTTTAAGCACAAAGTTTATGCACACAGTTTATGAACAACATTTATGCCCAAAGTGTATGCACAAAGTTTATGCACATTGTTTATGCACAACGTTTATGCAAATATTTTATGCACAAAGTTTATGCAGAACGTTTATGCACAAATTTTATGCTTAAGGTTTATCCACAACGTTCACGCACAAAATGTATGGACAAAGTTCATGCACAAAGTGTATGCACGAGGTTTATGTACAAAGTTTATGCACAACTTTTATGCATAAAGTTTTTGCACAACGTTCGTGCACAACGTTTATGCACAAAGTTTATGCACAATGTTTATGTACAAAGTTTATGCACAACGTTTATGCACAGCGTTTTAGCACAACGTTTATGCACAACGTTTATGCATAAAGTTTATGCACAAAGTTTATGAGCAACATCTATGCATTAAGTATATGCACAAATTTTATTCACAAATTTTGTGCAGAACGTTTATGCACACAGTTTATGCACAACGTTTATGCACAGAGTGTATGCACAAAGTTTATGCACAACGTTTATGCACAAAGGTTATGCACAAAGTCTATACACAAAGTTTAAGCACAAAGTTTATGCACAACGTTTATGCACAAAGTTTATGAAAAACGTTTATGCACAAAGTTTATGGACAAAACGTATTCACAAAGTTTATGCAGAATGTTTATACAGAACTTTATGCACACAATTTATGCACAACGTTTATGCACAAGGTGTATGCACAACGTTTATTCACAAAGTGTATGCACAAAGGTTATGCACAAAGTTTATGCACAAAGTTTATGCACAAAGTTTAAGCACAATGTTTATGCACACAGTTTATGAACAACATTTGTGCACAAGGTGTATGCACAAAGTTTATGCACAACGTTTATGCACAAAGTTTATGCATAAACTTTATGCACAACGTTCATGCAGAAAGTTTATGCACAAATGTTATGCACAAGGTTTATGCACAACGTTTATGCACAAAGTTTATGCATAAACTTTATGCACAACGTTCATGCAGAAAGTTTATGCACAAATGTTATGCACAAGGTTTATCCACAACGTTTATGCACAAAATGTATGCATAACGTTTATGCACGAAAATCATGCACGAAGTTTCTTTACAAGGTTTATGCACAACGTTTATGCACAAAGTTTTTGCACAACGTTTGTGCACAACGTTTATGCACAACGTTTAGGCAAACATTTCAAGCACCACGTTTATGCACAAGGTTTATGCACAATGTTTATGCACACAGTTTATGCACAAGGTTTATGCACATAATTTATGCACAACGTTGATGCGCAAAGTGTATGCACAACGTTTATGCAAAACATTTATGCACAAACGTTGTGCACAAAGTTTATGCGCAAATTTTATGCACAAAGTTTATGCACAAGGTTTATGCACATAATTTATGCACAACGTTGATGCGCAAAGTGTATGCACAACGTTTATGCAAAACATTTATGCACAAACGTTGTGCACAAAGTTTATGCGCAAATTTTATGCACCAAGTTTATGCACAACGTTTATGCACAACGTTTATGCACAAATTTTATGCACAAAGTTCATGCACAAAGTTTGTGCACAAAATTTATGCACAAAGATTATGCACAACGTTTATGCACAACGTTTATGCACAAATTTTATGCACAAAGTTCATGCACAAAGTTTGTGCACAAAATTTATGCACAAAGATTATGCACAACGTTTATGCAAAATGTTTATGCACAAAGTTTATGCAAAATGTTTATGCACAAAGTTTATGCACAAAGTTTATGGACAAAGTTTATGCACAACGTTTTGCAAAAAGTTTATCCACAACAGTTATGCACAAAGTTATGCACAAAGTGTATGCACAACGTTTATGCACAAAATTTATGCACAACGTTTATGCACAACGTTTATGCAGAAAGAATCCGTACAATGTTTATGCAGTAAGTTTACGCACAACGTTTACGCACAAAGTTTATGCACAAAGTCTATGCACAAAGTTTATGCACAAAGTTTAGGCACAAGGTTTATGCAAAAAATTTGTGCACAAAGTTTATGCACAACGTTTACGCACAAAGTTTACGCACAAATTTTACGCACAAAGTTTATGGATAAAAGTTTGTCCACAAAGTTTATGCACAACGTTTATGCACAAAGTTTATGCACAAAGATTATGCACAAAGTTTATGCACAAAGTTTATGCACAACGTTTATGCAAAACGTTTATGCAGAAAGTGTATGCACAACGTTTATGCAGAAATTTTGCGCACGAAATTTGTGCATAAAGTTTATGCATAACATTTATGAACAACGTTTATGTACAAAGTTTATGCAGAAGTTTTATGCACAAATTTTATGTAGAATGTTTATGGACAACGTTTATGCCCAATTTTTACGCACAAAGTTTATGCGCAAAATTTATTCATAAATTTATGCACAAAGTTTATGCACAACGTTTATACACAAAGGTTATGCAGAGAGTTTATGCACAAAATCTATGCTGAATGTTTATGCAGAATGTTTATGCACAAAGTTTATGCACAATGTTTATGCACAAAGTTTATGTGCATCATTTATGCACAAAGTTATGCACAAAGTTTATGCACAATATTTATGCACAAAGTTTATGTACAAAGTTTCTGCACAAACTGTATGCACATAGTTTATGCACAAAGTTTACGCACAAAGTTTATGGATAAACGTTTATGCGCAAAGTTTATGCACAAAGTTTATACACAAGGTTTATGCACAAAATTTGTGCAAAACGTTTATGCACAACGTTTATGCACAAAGTTTACGCACAAAGTTCACGCACAACATTTATGGATAAAAATTTGTCCACAAAGTTTATGCACAACGTTTATGCACAAATGTTATGCACAAAGTTTATGCACAAAGTTTTTGCACAAAGTTTATGCACAACGTTTATGCAGAAAATTTGTGCACAAAATTTGTGCACAATGTTTATGCATAGTGTTTACGCACAAAGTTTATGCAGAGAGTTTATGCACAAAGTTTATGCAGAACGTTTATGCACAACATTTATGTACAAAGTATATGCAAAACGTTTATGCACAAACTCTATGCAGAATGTTTATGCAGAATGTTTATGGACAAAGTTTATGCACAATGTTTATGCACAAAGTTTATGCGCAACATTTATGCACAATGTTATGCACAAAGATTATGCACAACGTTTATGCACAAAGTTTATG
>SZWC01000067.1:422463-436253 GCA_023375785.1 Penium margaritaceum
GTTTATGCACAAAGTTTATGCACAAAGTTTATGCACAACGTTTATGCACAAAGTTTATGCAGAAATTTTATGCACAACGTTTATGCAGAAATTTCGTGCACGAATTTTTTGCAGAAAGTTTATGCACAGCGTTTATGCACAAATTTTATGCAGAGAGTTTATGCATAAAATTTATGCAGAACGTTTATGCACAACGTTTTTGTACAAAGTTTATGCAGAATTTTGATGCACAAAATTTATGCAGAATGTTTATGCAGAATGTTTTTGCACAAATTTATGGACAAAGTTTCTGCACAAAGTTTATGCACAACGTTTATGCACAACGTTTACGCACAAAGTTTATGCAGAAACGTTTATGCACAAAGTTTATGCAGAATGTTTTTGCACAAATTTATGGACAAAGTTTCTGCACAAAGTTTATGCACAACGTTTATGCACAACGTTTACGCACAAAGTTTATGCAGAAACGTTTATGCACAAAGTTTATGCACAAAGTTTATGCACAAAGTTTATGCATAACGTTTATGCAAAACGTTTATGCACAAACTTTATGCAAAATGTTTATGCACAAAGTTTATGCACAAATTCATGCACAAAGTTTATGCACAAAGTTTATGCACAAAGTTTATGCACAACTTTTATGCACAAAGTTTATGCACAAAGTTCATGCACAAAGTTTATGCACAACGTTTATGCACAACGTCTCTGCACAAAGTTTATGCAGAAAGTTTATGCACAAAGTTTGTGCACGAAATTTGTGCACAAAGTTTATGCACAACGTTTATGCACAAACGTTTATGCAGAATGTTTATGCACAAAGTTTATGCACAAAGTTTATGCACAAGTTTTATGCACAAAATTTGTGCACAAAGTTTACGCACAACTTTTACGCGCAAAGTTTACGCACAAAGTTTGTGCACAAACGTTATGGAGAAACGTTTGTCCACAAAGTTTATGCACAACATTTATGCACAAAGTTTATGCACAAAGTTTATGCACAAAGTTTATGCACAAAGTTTATGCACAAAGTTTATGCACAAAGTTTATGCATAAAGTTTATGCACAACATTTACGCACAAAGTTTATGCAGAGAGTTTATGCACAAAGTTTATGCAGAAGGTTTATGCACAAAGGTTATGCAGAATGTTTATGCAGAATGGTTTGTGCACAAAGTTTATGCACAATGTTTATGCACAAAGTTATGCACAAGGTTTCCGCACAACGTTTATGCACAAAGTTTATGCAGAATGTTTATGCACAAGGTTTATGCACAAGGTTTATGAACAAAACTTGTGCACAAAGTTTTTGCACAACGTTTAGGCACAAAGGTTACGCACAAAGTTTACGCACAACGTTTATGGAGAGACGTTTGTCCACAAAGTTTATGCACAACGTTTATGCACAACGTTTCTGCACAAAGTTTATGCAGAAAGTTTATGCACAACGTTTATGCACAAAGTTTATGCAGAATGTTTATGCACAAGGTTTATGCACAAGGTTTATGAACAAAACTTGTGCACAAAGTTTTTGCACAACGTTTAGGCACAAAGGTTACGCACAAAGTTTACGCACAACGTTTATGGAGAGACGTTTGTCCACAAAGTTTATGCACAACGTTTATGCACAACGTTTCTGCACAAAGTTTATGCAGAAAGTTTATGCACAACGTTTATGCACAAAGTTTATGCAGAAAGTTTATGCACAACGTTTATGCACAAAGTTTATGCACAAAGTTATGCACAAAGTTTATGCATTAATTTTATGCACAAAGTTTATGCAAAACTTTTATGCACAACGTTTATGCACAAAGTTTATGCAGAATGTTTATGCACAAGGTTTATGCACAAGGTTTATGAACAAAACTTGTGCACAAAGTTTTTGCACAACGTTTAGGCACAAAGGTTACGCACAAAGTTTACGCACAACGTTTATGGAGAGACGTTTGTCCACAAAGTTTATGCACAACGTTTATGCACAAAGGTTATGCAAAAAGTTTATGCACAAACTTTATGCAGAATGTTTATGCATAATGTTTATGCACAAAGTTTATGCACAATGTTTATGCACAAAGTTTATGCGCAACATTTATGCACAAAGTTATGCACAAAGTTTATGCATTAATTTTATGCACAAAGTTTATGCAAAACTTTTATGCACAACGTTTATGCACAAAGTTTATGCGCAACATTTATGCACAAAGTTATGCACAAAGTTTATGCATTAATTTTATGCACAAAGTTTATGCAAAACTTTTATGCACAACGTTTATGCACAAAGTTTATGCGCAACATTTATGCACAAAGTTATGCACAAAGTTTATGCATTAATTTTATGCACAAAGTTTATGCAAAACTTTTATGCACAACGTTTATGCACAAAGTTTATGCACAAAGTTTATGCACAAATTTTATGCACAAAGTTTATGCACAAAATTTATGCACAAAGTTTATGCATAAAGTTTATGCACAACGTTTATGCAGAACGTTTGTGCACGAAATTTGGGCACAAAGTGTATGCACATAATTTACGCACAAATTTTATGCAGAGAGTTTATGCAAAACGTTTACGCACAACGTTCATGTACAAAGTTTATGCAGAAAGTTTATGCAAAAAACGTATGCACAATGTTTATGCAGAATGTTTATGCACAAAGGTTATGCACAATGTTTATGCACAAAGTTTATGCGCAACATTTATGCACAATGTTATGCACAAAGATTATGCACAACGTTTATGCACAAAGTTTTTGCACAAACTTTCTGCACAAAGTTTATGCACAAAGTTTATGAAGAGAGTTTATGCACAAAGATTATGCTTAAACGTTTATGCACAACGTTTACGTACAAAGTTTATGCACAAACTTTATGCAGAATGTTTATGTAGAATGTTTATGCACAAAGTTTATGCACAATGTTTATGCACAAAGTTTATGCGCAACATTTATGCACAAAGTTATGCACAAAGTTCATGCACAACGTTCATGCACAAAGTTTATGCACAAAGTTTCTGCACAAAGTTTATGCGCAACATTTATGCACAAAGTTATGCACAAAGTTCATGCACAACGTTCATGCACAAAGTTTATGCACAAAGTTTCTGCACAAAGTTTATGCACAAGGTTTATGCACAAAGTTTACGCACAAAGTTTATACATAAAAGTTTATGCACAAAGTTTATGCACAAAGTTTATGCACAAAGATTATGCAAAACATTTATGCAAAATGTTTATGCACAAAGTTTATGAAAAATGTATATACACAAAGTTTATGCACAAGTTCATGCACAAAGTTTATGCACAACGTTTATGCACAAAGTTTATGCACAAAGTTTATGCACAAAGTTTATGCACAAAGTTTATGCACAATTTTTATGCACAAAGTTTATGCAGAAAGTTCATGCACAACGTTTATGCACAAAGTTTATGCAGAATGTTCATGCACAAGGTTTATGCACAAAGTTTATGCACAAGATGTATGCACAAAACTTGTGCACAAAGTCTATGCACAACGTTTATGCACAAAATTTACGCACAAAGTTTATGGATAAAAGTTTGTCCACAAAGTTTATGCACAACGTTTATGCACAAAGTTTATGCACAAAGTTTATGCACAAAGCTTATGCACAAAGTTTATGCACAATGTTTATGCACAAACTTTATGCAGAAAGTTTATGCACAACGTTTATGCAGAAAGTTTGTGCACGAAATCTGTGCACAAAATTTATGCACAAAGTTTATGCACAATGTTTATGCACAAACTTTATGCAGAAAGTTTATGCACAACGTTTATGCAGAAAGTTTGTGCACGAAATCTGTGCACAAAATTTATGCACAAGGTTTACGCACAAAGTTTATGCAGTGAGTTTATGCACAAAGTTTATGCATAACGTTTATGCACAACGTTTATGCACAAAGGTATGCACAAAGTTTATGCACAAAGTTTATGCACAAAGCTTATGCACAAAGTTTATGCACAAAGCTTATGCACAAAGTTTATGCACAAAGCTTATGCACAAAGTTTATGCACAAAGCTTATGCACAAAGTTTATGCACAAAGCTTATGCACAAAGTTTATGCACAAAGCTTATGCACAAAGTTTATGCACAAAGCTTATGCACAAAGTTTATGCACAAAGCTTATGCACAAAGTTTATGCACAAAGCTTATGCACAAAGTTTATGCACAAAGCTTATGCACAAAGTTTATGCACAAAGCTTATGCACAAAGTTTATGCACAAAGCTTATGCACAAAGTTTATGCACAAAGCTTATGCACAAAGTTTATGCACAAAGCTTATGCACAAAGTTTATGCACAAAGCTTATGCACAAAGTTTATGCACAAAGCTTATGCACAAAGTTTATGCACAAAGCTTATGCACAAAGTTTATGCACAAAGCTTATGCACAAAGTTTATGCACAAAGCTTATGCACAAAGTTTATGCACAAAGCTTATGCACAAAGTTTATGCACAAAGCTTATGCACAAAGTTTATGCACAAAGCTTATGCACAAAGTTTATGCACAAAGCTTATGCACAAAGTTTATGCACAAAGCTTATGCACAAAGTTTATGCACAAAGCTTATGCACAAAGTTTATGCACAAAGCTTATGCACAAAGTTTATGCACAAAGCTTATGCACAAAGTTTATGCACAAAGCTTATGCACAAAGTTTATGCACAAAGCTTATGCACAAAGTTTATGCACAAAGCTTATGCACAAAGTTTATGCACAAAGCTTATGCACAAAGTTTATGCACAAAGCTTATGCACAAAGTTTATGCACAAAGCTTATGCACAAAGTTTATGCACAAAGCTTATGCACAAAGTTTATGCACAAAGCTTATGCACAAAGTTTATGCACAAAGCTTATGCACAAAGTTTATGCACAAAGCTTATGCACAAAGTTTATGCACAAAGCTTATGCACAAAGTTTATGCACAAAGCTTATGCACAAAGTTTATGCACAAAGCTTATGCACAAAGTTTATGCACAAAGCTTATGCACAAAGTTTATGCACAAAGCTTATGCACAAAGTTTATGCACAAAGCTTATGCACAAAGTTTATGCACAAAGCTTATGCACAAAGTTTATGCACAAAGCTTATGCACAAAGTTTATGCACAAAGCTTATGCACAAAGTTTATGCACAAAGCTTATGCACAAAGTTTATGCACAAAGCTTATGCACAAAGTTTATGCACAAAGCTTATGCACAAAGTTTATGCACAAAGCTTATGCACAAAGTTTATGCACAAAGCTTATGCACAAAGTTTATGCACAAAGCTTATGCACAAAGTTTATGCACAAAGCTTATGCACAAAGTTTATGCACAAAGCTTATGCACAAAGTTTATGCACAAAGCTTATGCACAAAGTTTATGCACAAAGCTTATGCACAAAGTTTATGCACAAAGCTTATGCACAAAGTTTATGCACAAAGCTTATGCACAAAGTTTATGCACAAAGCTTATGCACAAAGTTTATGCACAAAGCTTATGCACAAAGTTTATGCACAAAGTTTATGCAAAATGTTTATGCACTAAGTTTATGCACAAATTCATGCACTACGTTTATGCACAAAGTTTATGCACAAAGTTATGCACAAAGTTTATGCATTAATTTTATGCACAAAGTTTATGCAAAACATTTATGCACAACGTTTATGCACAAAGTGTATGCAAAATGTTTATGCACAAGGTTTATGCACAAATTTTATGCATAAGGTTTATGAACAAAACTTGTGCACAAAGTTTATGCACAACGTTTAGGCACAAAGGTTACGCACAAAGTTTACGCACAACGTTTATGGAGAGACGTTTGTCCACAAAGTTTATGCACAACGTTTATGCACAAAGGTTATGCAAAAAGTTTATGCACAAACTTTATGCAGAATGTTTATGCATAATGTTTATGCACAAAGTTTATGCACAATGTTTATGCACAAAGTTATGCACAAGGTTTCCGCACAACGTTTATGCACAAAGTTTATGCAGAAAGTTTACGCAAAACGTTTTTGGAGAAACGTTTATGCTCAAAGCTTATGCACAAAGTTTATGCACAAAGTTTATGCACAAAGTTTATGCAAAATGTTTATGCACAAAGTTTACACACAAATTCATGCACAAAGTTTATGCACAAAGTTTATGTACAAATTTTATGCACAAAGTTTATGCAGATATTTTATGCACAACGTTGATGCACAAAGTTTATGCAGAATGTTTATGCACAAAGTTTATGCACAAAGTTTATGCACAAGGTTAATGGACAAAATTTGTGCACAACGTTTATGCACAACATGTATGCACAAAGTTTATGCACAAAGTTCATGCATAAAGTTTATGCACAAAGTTTATGCACAACATTTATGCACAAAGTTTATGCATAAAGTTTATGAACAACGTTTATGCAGAACGTTTGTGCACGAAATTTGGGCACAAAGTGTATGCACATAATTTACGCACAAATTTTATGCAGAGAGTTTATGCAAAACGTTTACGCACAACGTTCATGTACAAAGTTTATGCAGAAAGTTTATGCAAAAAACGTATGCAGAATGTTTATGCAGAATGTTTATGCACAAAGTTTATGCATAAAGTTTATGAACAACGTTTATGCAGAACGTTTGTGCACGAAATTTGGGCACAAAGTGTATGCACATAATTTACGCACAAATTTTATGCAGAGAGTTTATGCAAAACGTTTACGCACAACGTTCATGTACAAAGTTTATGCAGAAAGTTTATGCAAAAAACGTATGCAGAATGTTTATGCAGAATGTTTATGCACAAAGGTTATGCACAATGTTTATGCACAAAGTTTATGCGCAACATTTATGCACAAAGGTATGCACAACGTTTATGCACAAAGTTTATGCACAAAGTTTATACACAGCATTTACGCACAAATTCTATGCAGAGAGTTTATATAGAACGTTTATGCAAAACGTTTATGTACAAAGTTTATGCAAAACGTTTATGCACAAACTTTATGCAGAATGTTTATGCACAAAGTTTATGCATAATGTTTATGCACAAAGTTTATGTGCAACTTTTATGCACAAAGTTATGCACAAAGTTGATGCACAACGTTCATGCACAAAGTTTATTCACAAAGTTTCTGCACAAAGTTTATGCACAAAGTTTATGCACAAAGTTTACGCACAAACTTTATGGATAAAATTTTATGCACAAAGTTTATGCACAAAGTTTATGCACAGCGTTAACGCACAACGTTTATGCAAAAATGTTTATGTGCATCATTTATGCACAAATCTAAGCACAAAGTTTATGCACAACGTTTATGCACAAAGTTTATGCACACCGTTTATGCACAACGTTTATGCACAAAATTTATGCGCAACATTCATGCACAAAGTTTTGCACAAAGTTTATGCACAACATTTACGCACAAAGTTTATGCACAAAGTTTCTGCAAAAAGTTCATGCACAGCGTTTACGCACAAAGTTTATGCAGAGAGTTTATGCACAAAGTTTATGGAAAATGTTTATGCACAACGTTTATGTACAAAGGTTTTGCAGAAAGTTTATGCACAAACTTTATGCAGAATTTTTATGCAGAAATTTTATGCACAAAGTTTATGCACAATGTTCATGCACAAAGTTTATGCGGAACATTTGTGCACAAAGTTATGCATAACATTTATGCACAACGTTTATGCACAACGTTTATGCACAAAGTTTCTGCACAATGTTTATGCACAAAGTTTATGCACAAAGTTTACGCACAAAGTTTATGTATAAAAGTTTATGCACAAAGTTTATGCACAAAGTTTATGCACAAAGTTTATGCACAACGTTCATGCAAAACGTTTATGCACAAAGTTTATGCAAAATGTTTATGCACAAAATTATGCACAAAGTTATGCACAACGTTTATGCACAAATTTATGCACAAAGCTTATTCACAAAGTTTATGCACAAAGTTTATGCAAAATGTTTATGCACAAAATTATGCACAAAGTTATGCACAACGTTTATGCACAAATTTATGCACAAAGCTTATTCACAAAGTTTATGCACAAAGTTTATGAACCAATTTTATGTACAAAGTTTATGCAGAACGTTTATGCACAAAGTTTATGCACAAAATTTATGCACAAGGTTTATGCACAAAGGTTATGCACAAGGTTTATGCACATAATTTGTGCACAAAGATTATGCACAACGTTTATGCACAAAATTTATGCACAAGGTTTATGCACAAAGGTTATGCACAAGGTTTATGCACATAATTTGTGCACAAAGATTATGCACAACGTTTACGCACCAAGCTTACCTACGAAGTTTATGGATAAAAGTTTGTCCACAAAGTTAATGCACAACGTTTATGCACAACGTTTATGCACAAAGTTTATGCAGAAAGTTTATGCACAATGTTTATGCAGAAAGGTTTTGCACAAAATATTAGCACAAAGTTTATGCACAGTGTTTACGCACAAAGTTTATGCAGAGAGTTTATGCACAACGTTTATGCAGAACGTTTATGCACAACGTTTATGTACAAAGTTTATGCAGAAAGTTTATGCACAAACTTTATGCAGAATGTTTTTGCAAAATGTTTATGCACAAAGTTTATGCACAATGTTTATGCACAACGTTTATGCGCAACATTGATGCACAAAGTGATGCACAAAGTTTATGCACAACGTTTATGCACAAATTCTATGCACAAAGTTTCTGCACAAAGTTTATGCACAATGTTTATGCACAACGTTTATGCGCAACATTGATGCACAAAGTGATGCACAAAGTTTATGCACAACGTTTATGCACAAATTCTATGCACAAAGTTTCTGCACAAAGTTTATGCATAAATTTTATGCACAGCGTTTATGCACAAAGTTTATGTAGAGAATTTATGCACAAAGTTTACGCAGAACATTTATGCACAACGTTTATGTACAAAGTTTATTTCAGAACGTTTATGCACCAACTTTATGCAGAATGTTTATGCAGAATGTTTATGCACGATGTTTATGCACAATGTTTATGCACAAAGTTTATGCGCAACATTTATGCACAAAGTTATGCACAAAGCTTATGCACAATGTTTATGCACAAAGTTTATGCACAAAGTTTCTGCACAAAGTATATGCACAAAGTTTATGCACAAA
This sequence comes from Penium margaritaceum, assembly GCA_023375785.1. Classification (NCBI taxonomy): domain Eukaryota; kingdom Viridiplantae; phylum Streptophyta; class Zygnematophyceae; order Desmidiales; family Peniaceae; genus Penium; species Penium margaritaceum. Next base: position 431,590 of record SZWC01000067.1, read on the forward strand.
GTTTACGCACAAAGTTTATGGATGAAAGTTTATGCACAAAGTTTATGCACAAAGTTCATGCACAAGGTTTATGCACAAAGTTTTTGCACAAAGTTTATGCACAGCGTTTACACACAAAGTTTATGGAGAGAGTTTATGCACAAAGTTTATGCAGAACATTTATACACAACGTTTATGTGCAAAGTTTATGCAGAACATTTATGCACAAACGTTATGCAGAATGTTTATGCAGAATGTTTATGCACAAAGTTTATGCACAATGTTTATGCACAAAGTTTATGCGCAACATTTATGCATAACGTTATGCAAAAAGTTTATGCACAACGTTTATGCAAAAAGTTTATGCACAAAGTTATGAAAAAAGTTTATGCACTATGTTTATGCACAAAGATTATGAACAGCGTTTATGCAGAACCTTTATGCACAAAGTTTATGCACAAAGTTTCTGCACAAAGTTTATGCACAAAAGTTTATGCACAGCATTAATGCACAAAGTTTATGCAGAGAGTTCATGCACAAAGTTTATGCAGAATGTTTATGCACAACGTTTATGTACAAAGTTCATGCAGACATTTTATGCACAAACTTTATGCAGAGTTTTAGTGCATAATATTTATGCACAAAGTTTATGCAGAGAGTTCATGCACAAAGTTTATGCAGAATGTTTATGCACAACGTTTATGTACAAAGTTCATGCAGACATTTTATGCACAAACTTTATGCAGAGTTTTAGTGCAAAATATTTATGCACAAAGTTTATGCACAATGTTTATGCAGAAAGTTTATGCGCAAAATTTATGCACAAAGTTATGAACAAAGTTTCTGCACAACGTTTATGCACAAAGTTTATGCACAAAGTTCACGCACAAAGTTTATGCACAATGTTTATGCAGAAAGTTTATGCGCAAAATTTATGCACAAAGTTATGAACAAAGTTTCTGCACAACGTTTATGCACAAAGTTTATGCACAAAGTTCACGCACAAAGTTTATGGATAAAAGATTATGCACAAAGTTTATGCACAAAATTTATGCACAACGTTTATGCAAAACTTTTATGCACAAAGTTTATGCAAAATGTTTATGCACAAAGTTTATGCACAAAGTTTATGCACAAAATTTATGCACAACGTTTATGCAAAACTTTTATGCACAAAGTTTATGCAAAATGTTTATGCACAAAGTTTATGCACAAAGTTTATGCACCAATTTTTTGCACAAAGATTATGCAAAACGTTTATGTTCAACGTTTATGCACACAGTTTATGCAGAATGTTTATGCACAAAGTTTATGCACAACGTTTCTGCACAAGGTTTATGCACAAAATTTGTGCACAAAGTTTATGGACAACGTTTATGCACAAAGTTTATGCACAAAGTTTATGCACAAAGTTTATGGAGAAAATTTTGTCCACAAAGTTTATGCACAAAGTTTATGCAGAACTTTTATGCACAACGTTTATGTACAAAGTTTCTGCAGAACGTTTATGCACAAACTTTATGTAGAATGTTTATGCAGAATGTTTATGCGCAAAGCTTTTGCACAATGATTATGTACAATGTTTATGCGTAACATTTATGCAGAAAGTTATGCACAAAGTTTATGCACAACGTTTATGCACAAAGTTTATGCACAAAGTTTCTGCACAAAGTTTATGCGCAAAGTTTATGCACAAAGTTTATGGATAAAATTTTATGCACAAAGTTTATGCACAACGTTTATGCACAAATTTTACGCACAAAGTTTATGGATAAAATTTTATGCACAAAGTTTATGCACAAAGTTTATGCACAAGGTTTATGCACAACATTTTTGCACAAAGTTTATGCACAACATTTACGCACAAAGTTTAGGCACGAAGTTTACACATAAAATTTATGGATAAAAGTTTGTCCACAAAGTTTATGCACAACGTTTATGCACAAAGTTTTTGCAGAAAGTTTATGCAAAACGTTTATGAAGAATGTTTGTGCATGAAATGTGTGCACAAAGTTAATGCACAACGTTTACGCACAAAGTTTATGCAGAGAGTTTATGTACAAAGTTTATGCAGAACGTTTGTGCACAACGTTTATGTACAAAATTTATGCAGAACGTTTATGCACAAACTTTATGTAGAATGTTTATGCAGAATGTTTATGCACAAAGTTTACGCACAATGTTTATGCACAAAGCTTATGTGCAACATTTATGCACAAAGTTATGCACAAAGTTATGCACAATGTTTATGCACAATGTTTATGCACAAAGTTTATGCACAAAGTTTATTCACAAAGTTTATGCACAACGTTTATGCACTGCGTTTACGCACAAAGTTTATGCAGAGAGTTTATGCACAAAGTTTATGCAGAACTTTATGCACAACGTTTATGTACAAGGTATGCAGAACGTTTATGCCCAAACTTTATGCACAATGTTTGTGCAGAATGTTTATGCACAAAGTTTATGCACAATGTTTATGCACAAAGTATATGCGCAACATTTATGCATAACGTTATGCACAAAGTTTATGCACAACGTTTATGCACAAAGTTTTTGCACAAAGTTATGCACAAAGTTTATGCACTATGTTTATGCAAAAAGATTATGAACAGCGTTTATGCACAATGTTTATGCACAAAGTTTATGCACAACGTTTATGCACAAAGTTTATGCACAAAGTTTCTGCACAAAGTTTATGCACAAAGTTTATGCACAGCGTTAACGCACAAAGTTTATGCACAGAGTTCATGCACAAATTTTATGCAGAACGTTTATGCACAACGTTTATGTACACAGTTTATGCAGACATTTTATGCACAAACTTTATGTAGAATGTTTGTGCAAAATATTTATGCACAAAGTTTATGCACAATGTTTATGCAGAAAGTTTATGCGCAACATCTATGCACAAAGTTATGAACAAAGTTTCTGCACAACGTTTATGCACAAAGTTTATGCACAAAGTTCATGCACAAAGTTTATGGATAAAAGATTATGCACAAAGTTTATGCACAAAATCTATGCACAACGTTTATGCAAAAAGTTTATGCACAAAGTTTATGCAAAATTTTTATGCACAAAGTTTATGCACAAAGTTTATGCACCAATGTTTTGCACAAAGTTTATGCAGAAATTTTATGTTCAACGTTTATGCAGAAACTTTATGCAAAATGTTTATGCACAAATTTTATGCACAAATTTTCTGCACAAGGTTTATGCACAAAATTTGTGCACAAAGTTTATGCACAACGTTTATGCAAAAATTTTATGCACAAAGTTTATGCATAAAGTTTATGGAGAAAATTTTGTCCACAAAGTTTATGCACAAAGTGTATGCGGAACTTTTATGCACAACGTTTATGTACAAAGTTTCTGCAGAACGTTTATGCACAAACTTTATGTAGAATGTTTATGCAGAATGTTTATGCGCAAAGCTTTTGCACAATGATTATGCACAAAGTTTATGCGTAACATTTATGCACAAAGTTATGCACAAAGTTTATGAACAACGTTTATGCACAAAGTTTATGCACAAAGTTTCTGCACAAAGTTTATGCGCAAAGTTTATGCACAAAGTTTATGGATAAAATTTTATGCACAAAGTTTATGCACAACTTTTATGCAAAACGTTTATGCACAAAGTTTATGCAAAATGTTTATGCACAAAATTATGCACAAAGTTTATGCACAAAGTTTATGCACAACGTTTATGCACAAAGTTATGCATAAAGTTTATGCACAATGTTTATGCACAAAGTTTATGCACAAAGTTTATGCAGAACGTTTATGCACAACGTTTATGCAGAAAGTTTGTGCACAAAGTTTATGCACAGAGTTTAAGCACAAAGTTTATGCAAAGAGTTTATGCACAATGTTTATGTACAAAGTTTATGCAGAAAGTTTATGCACAAACTTAATACAAAATTTTTATGCAGAATGTTTATGCACAAAGTTTATGCATAAATTTTATGCGTAACATTTATGCACAAAGGTATGCACAAAGTTTATGCACAACGTTTATGCACAAAGTTTATGCACAAAGTTTCTGCACAACGTTTTTTCACGAAGTTTATGCACAAATTCATGCACAAAGTTTACGCACAAAGTTTATGCACAAAGTTTATGCACAAGGTTTATGCACCAATTCTATGCACAAAGTTTATGCAGAATGTTTATGCACAACATTTGTGTTCAAAGTTTATGCAGAAAGTTTATGCACAAACTTTATGCAGAATGTTTATGCAGAATGTTTATGCACAAAGTTTATGAGCAACATTTATGCACAAAGTTACGCACAGAGTTTATGCACAATGTTTATGCACAAAGTTTATGCACAACGTTTCTGCACAATGTTTATGCACAAAGTTTATGCACAAATTCATGCACAAAGTTTACGCACAACGTTTATGCACAAATTTCATGCACAAAGTTTATGCACCAATTGTATGCACAAAGTTTATTCAGAACGTTTATGCACAACGTTTATGCACAAAGTTTATGCAGAATCGTTATGCACAAAGTTTATGCACAAAGCTTATGCACAGAATTTGTGCACAAAGTTTATCCACAACGTTTACGCACAAAGCTTACGCACAAAGTTTACGCACAAAGTTTATGGATAAACGTTTGTCCACAAAGTTTATGCACAATGTTTATGCACAAAGTTTATGCACAAAGTTTAT
>SZWC01000067.1:436482-453672 GCA_023375785.1 Penium margaritaceum
TTATGCACAAAGTTTATGCACAAAGTTTATGCACAAAGTTTATGCACAAAGTTTATGCACAAGGTTTATGCACCAATTCTATGCACAAAGTTTATGCAGAATGTTTATGCACAACATTTGTGTTCAAAGTTTATGCAGAAAGTTTATGCACAAACTTTATGCAGAATGTTTATGCACAAAGTTTATGAGCAACATTTATGCACAAAGTTACGCACAGAGTTTATGCACAATGTTTATGCACAAAGTTTATGCACAACGTTTCTGCACAATGTTTATGCACAAAGTTTATGCACAAATTCATGCACAAAGTTTACGCACAACGTTTATGCACAAATTTTATGCACAAAGTTTATGCACCAATTGTATGCACAAAGTTTATTCAGAACGTTTATGCACAACGTTTATGCACAAAGTTTATGCAGAATCGTTATGCACAAAGTTTATGCACAAAGCTTATGCACAGAATTTGTGCACAAAGTTTATCCACAACGTTTACGCACAAAGTTTATGCAAAACGTTTATGCACAAAGTTTATGCACAATGGTTATGCACAAAGTTTATGCGCAACATTTATGCACAATGTAATGCACAAAGTTTATGCACAACGTTTATGCACAAAGTTTATGCACAAAGCTTCTGCACAGAGTTTATGCACAAATTTTATGCACAACGTTTACGCAAAACATTTATGCAGAGAGTTTATGCATAAAGTTTATGCAGAACATTTATGCACAACGTTTATGTACAAAGTTTATGCAGAAAGTTTATGCACAAACTTTATGTCGAATGTTTATGCAGAATGTTTATGCACAAAGTTTATGCACAATGTTTATGCACAAAGTTTATGTGCAAAATTTGTGCACAAAGTTATGCACAAAGTTTATGCATAAAGTTTATGCACAAAGTTTCTGCACAAAGTTTATGCACAAAGTTTAAGCACAAGGTTTTTGCACAAAATTTGTGCACAAAGTTTATGCACAACGTTTACGCACAAAGTTTACGCACAAAGTTTACGCACAAAGTTTATGCACAAAGTTTAAGCACAAGGTTTTTGCACAAAATTTGTGCACAAAGTTTATGCACAACGTTTACGCACAAAGTTTACGCACAAAGTTTACGCACAAAGTTTATGGATAAAAGTTTGTCCACAAACATTATGCACAACGTTTATGCACAAAGTTTATGCACAAATTTTATGCACAAAGTTTATGCACAAAGTTTATGCTCAAATTTTATGCACAGCGTTTACGCACAAAGTTTATGTAGAGAGTTTATGCGCGAAGTTGATGCAGAACGTTTATGCACAACGTTTATGTACAAAGTTTATGCAGAAATTCTATGCACAAACATTATGCAGAATGTTTATGCAGAATGTTTATGCACAAAGTTTATGCAGAATGTTTATGCACAAAGCTTATGCGCAACATTTATGCACAAAGTTATGCACAAAGTTTATGCACAACATTTAGGCTCAAAGTTTAGGCACAAAGTTTCTGCACAAAGTTTATGCAGAATGTTTATGCACAAAGCTTATGCGCAACATTTATGCACAAAGTTATGCACAAAGTTTATGCACAACATTTAGGCTCAAAGTTTAGGCACAAAGTTTCTGCACAAATTAATGCACAAAGTTTATGCACAAAGTATACGCACAAAGTTTATGGATAAACGTTTATGCACAAAGTTTATGCACAAAGTTTATGCACAAGTTTTCTGGACAACGTTTGTGCAAAATGTTTATGCACAAAGGTTATGCAAAATGTTTAGGCACAAAGTTTATGCACAAATTCATGCACAAAGGTTATGCACAACATTTATGCACAACGTTATGCACAAGGTTTATGCACAACGTTTATTCACAATGTTTATGCACAAAGTTTATGCACAAAGTTTATGCAAAACGTTTATGCACAATGTTTATGCACAAAGTTTATGCACAACGTTTATTCACAATGTTTATGCACAAAGTTTATGCACAAAGTTTATGCAAAACGTTTATGCACAATGTTTATGCACAAAGTTTATGCCCAACGTTTGTGCACAAAGTTAATGTACAACGTTTACGCACAAATTTTATGCAAAATGTTTATGCACAACATTTATGCACAACATTTTGCAGAAAGTTTATGCACAAACTTTATGCACAAAGTTTATGCACAACGTTTATGCACAAAGTTAATGCACAACGTTTATACACAAAGTTTAAACACAAAGTTTATTCACAATGTTTATGCACAAAGTTTATGCACACAATTTAGGCACAAAGTGTATGCACAAAGTTTATGCACAACGTTTAGGCACAGAGTTTATGCACCAATTTCATGCACAAAGTTTATGCAGAAAGTTTATGCACAAAGTTTATGCAGAATGTTTATGCACAAAGTTTATGCACAAAGTTTATGCACAACGTTTACGCACAAAGTTTATGCAAAGGGTTTATGCACAAAGTTTATGCAGAAAGTTTATGCACAACGTTTATGCACAAAGTTTATGCAGAACGCTTATGGACAAAAGTTTGCACAAAATCTATGCACAACGTTTACGCACAAAGTTTATGCAGAAAGTTTACGTACAAAGTTTATGAAAAAACGTTATGCACAAAGTTTATGCAAAACGTTTATGCACAAAGTTTATGCACAAAGTTTATGAACAAAGATTATGCACAATGTTTATGCACAAAGTTTATGAACAATGTTCATACACAAAGTTTATGGACACATTTTATGCAAAACGTTTATGTAGAAAGATTATGCACAAATTTTATGCACAAAGTTTATGCACAAAGTGTATGCACAATGTTTGTGCACAAACTTTATCCACAAAGTTTATGCACAAATTTTGTGCACATAGTTTATGCAAAACGTTTATGCACAAAGTTTATGCACAAAGTTGTGCACAAATTTTATGCACAACATTTATGCACAAATTTATGCACAAAGGTTATGCACAACATTTATGTAAAGTTTATATGCACAAAGTTTATGCACAACGTTTATGCACAAAGTTTATGCACAAAGTTAATGCACAAAGTTTATGCACAAAGTATATGCACAACGTTTACGCACGAAGTTTATGCACACAGTTTATGCACAAAGCTTATGCACAAAGATTAGGCACAAAGTTTATGCATAACTTTTATGCACAAATGTTATGCACAAAGATTATGCAAGACGTTTATACACAAAGTTTATGCACAACATTCATGCAGAAAGTTTATGCACAAAGTTTATGCACAAAGTTTATACAATTATTTATGCAAAAATTTTATGCACAACATTTATGCACAAAGTTATGCACAAAGTTTATGCACAATGTTTATGCACAAAGTTTATGCACAAAGTTTATGCACAACGTTTATGCACAAAATGTATGCACAAAGTTTATGCACAACATTTATGCACAAAGTTATGCACAAAGTTTATGCACAATGTTTATGCACAAAGTTTATGCACAAAGTTTATGCACAACGTTTATGCACAAAATGTATGCACAACGTTTATGCACAAAGTTTATGCACAGAGTTTATGCACAAATTTTATGCACAAAGTTTATGGACAAAGTATATGCACAACGTTTATGCACAAAGTTCATGCACAAAGTTTATGCAAAACGTTTATGCACAAAGTTTATGCACAGAGTTTATGCACAAATTTTATGCACAAAGTTTATGGACAAAGTATATGCACAACGTTTATGCACAAAGTTCATGCACAAAGTTTATGCAAAACGTTTATGCACATTGTTTATGCACAAAGCGTATGCACAAAGTTTATGCACAAAGCTTATGCACAAAGTTTATGCACAAAAATTACGCTCATCGTTTATGCACAAAGTCCTTGCACAAAGTTTATGCACAAAGTTTATGCACAAAGTTTATGCACAAAGTATATGCACAATGTTTATGCACAAACGTTTTGCACAAAGTTTATGCACAACGTTCATGCACAAAGTTTATGCACAAAAGATATGCACAAAGTCTAGGCACAAAGTTTATGGACAAAGTTCATGCACAAAGTTAATGCACAAACTTTATGCACAAAGTTAATGCACAACGTTTATGCACAAAGTGTATGCAAAAAGTTCATTCACAAAGTTTATGCACAAAGTTTATGCACAAAGTTTATGCACCATGATTATGCACAAGTTTTTGCACAAAGGTTTACACAATGTTTATACACAAAGTTTATGCACAAAGTTTATGCACAAAGTTTATGCACCATGATTATGCACAAGTTTTTGCACAAAGGTTTACACAATGTTTATACACAAAGTTTATGCACAACGTTTCTACACAAGGTTTATGCTCAAATTTTATGCACAAAATTTATGCACAAAGTTTATGCACAAGGTTTATGCACAAAGTTTATGCACAAAGGTTATGCACAAAGTTTATGCGCAAAGTTTATGCACAAAGTTTATGCACAACGTTTATGCAAAACGTTTATGAACAAAGTTTATGCAAAATGTTTATGCACAAAGTTTACGTAGAACATTTATGCACAAAGTTATGCCCAAAGTTGAATCACAACGTTTAAGCACAAAGTTTATGCACAAAGTTTATAAACAACGTTTATGCACAAAGTTTATGCACAAAGATTATGCACAAAGTATATGCACCATTTTTAGGCACAACATTTATGCACAAAGTCATGCAAAACGTTTATGCACAATGTTTATGCACAACATTTATGCACAAATTTTATGCACAAAGTTTATGAACAACGTTTACGCACAAAGTTTTTGCATAAAGATTATGCACAAAATTTGTGCACAAAGTTTATGCAAAACGTTTACACACAAAGTGTATGCACAACGTTTATTCAGAAAGTTTACGCACAAAGTTTATGCAGAGAATTAAGGCACAAAGTTTATGCACAAAGTTTATGCAGAACGTTTATGCACAAAGTGTATGCACAAAGTTTATGCATAAAGTATATGCACAACGTTTATGCACAAAGTGTATGCACAAAGTCTATGCACAAAGTTTATGCACAAAGTTTATGCACAAAGTTTATGCACAAAGTTAATGCACAAAGTTTATGCATAAAGTATATGCACAACGTTTATGCACAAAGTGTATGCACAAAGTCTATGCACAAAGTTTATGCACAAAGTTTATGCACAAAGTTTATGCACAAAGTTACTGCACAAAGTTTATGCACAAAAATTATGCACATCGTTTATGCACAAAGTATATGCACAAAGTTCATTCAAAACGATTATGCACAAAGTTTATGCACAAATTTTATGCACCATGATTATGCACAAAGTTTATGCACAAAGTTTATGCACAAAGTTTATGCACAAAGTTACTGCACAAAGTTTATGCACAAAAATTATGCACATCGTTTATGCACAAAGTATATGCATAAAGTTCATTCAAAACGATTATGCACAAAGTTTATGCACAAATTTTATGCACCATGATTATGCACAAAGTTTTTGCACAAAATGTACGCACAACGTTTATGCACCAAGTTTAGGCAAAACGTTTATGCACAAATTTGATGCACAACGTTTATGCACAAAGTTTATGCACAACTTTTATGCACAAATTTTATGCACAACATTTATGCACAATATTTATGCACAAAGTTTATGCACAAAGTTTATGCACAAAGTTTATGCACAACGTTTATGCACAAAGTTTATGCACAACTTTTATGCACAAATTTTATGCACAACATTTATGCACAATATTTATGCACAAAGTTTATGCACAAAGTTTATGCACAAAGTTTATGCACAAGGTTTATGCACAAAGCTTATGCACAAAGGTTATGCACAAAGTTTATGCGCAAAGTTTATGCACAAAACATATGCACAACGTTTATGCTAAACGTTTATGAACAAAGTTTATGCACAAGGTTTATGCACAAAGCTTATGCACAAAGGTTATGCACAAAGTTTATGCGCAAAGTTTATGCACAAAACATATGCACAACGTTTATGCTAAACGTTTATGAACAAAGTTTATGCAAAATGTTTATGAACGAAGTTTATGTAGATCATTTATGCACAAAGTTATGCACAAAGTTTATGCACAACATTTAAGCACAAAGTTTAAGCACAAAGTTTATAAACAACATTTATGTAGAAAGTTTATGCATGAAATTGATGCACAAAGTTTATGCATAACGTTTATGCACAACTTTTAGGCACAACATTTATGCACAAAGTCTACGCACAAAGTTTATGTACAAAGTTTATGCTCAAATGTTATGCATAAAGTTTATGCACAACGTTTATGCACAACGTTTATGCACAAAGGTTATGCACATAATTTATGAACAACGTTTACGCACAAAGTTTATGGACAAAGTTTATGCACAACGTTTATGCACAAAGTTTATGCTCAAATGTTATGCATAAAGTTTATGCACAACGTTTATGCACAACGTTTATGCACAAAGGTTATGCACATAATTTATGAACAACGTTTACGCACAAAGTTTATGGACAAAGTTTATGCAAAAAGTTTGCGCACTGGGTGTATGCACAACGTTTATTTACAAAGTTTATGCACAAAGTTTATGCACAGAGTTAATGCACAAAGTTTATGCAGAACGTTTATGCACAAAGTGTATGCACAAAAATTATGCACAAAGTCTATGCACAAAGTTTATGCACGACGTTTATGCACAAAGATTTGCACAACGTTTATGCACAACGTTTTTGCACAACATTTATGCACAAAGTCTATGCACAAAGTTTATGCACGACGTTTATGCACAAAGATTTGCACAACGTTTATGCACAACGTTTTTGCACAACATTTATGCACAACGTTTATGAACAAAGTTTATGCACAAAGTTTATGCACAACATTTATGCACAAAGTTTATGCACAAAGTTTATGCACAAAGTTTATGCACAAAAATTATGCACATCATTTATGCACAAAGCTCTTGCACAAAGTTTATGCACAACATTTATGCACAAAGTTTATGCACAAAGTTTATGCACAAAGTTTATGCACAAAAATTATGCACATCATTTATGCACAAAGCTCTTGCACAAAGTTTATGCACAAAGTTTATGCACAAATTTTATGCACATTGTTTATGCGCAAAGTTTATGCAGAAAGTTTATGCACAAAGTTTATGAACAAAGTTTATGTACAAAGTTTAGGCACAAAGTTTATGCACAAGGTTTATACACAAAGTTTATGCAGAAAGTTTATGCACAAAGTTTTTGCACAACGTTTACGCACAACGTTTATGCACAGCATTTGTACACAAAGTTTATGAACAAAGTTTATGCACAACGTTTATGCACTTAGTTTATGCACAATGTTTAGCACAAAGTTTATGCACAAAGTTTATGCACAAAGTTTATGCACAAATGTTCTGCACATTGTTTATGCACAAAGATTTTGCACAAAGTTTATGCTTAAAGTGTATGCACAAAGTTTATGCACAAAGTATATGCACAACGTTTATGCACAAAGGCTTTGCACAAAGTTTATGCACAATGTTTATGCAAAACGGTTATGCACAAAGTTTATGAACAAATTTATGCACAAAGTTTAGGCACAAAGTTTATGCACAAAATTCATGCACAAAGTTTACGCACAAGGTTTGTGCACAAAGGGTATGCACGAAGTTCATTCACAAAGTTTATGCACAAAGTTTATGGACCATGTTTATGCACAAAATTCATGCACAAAGTTTACGCACAAGGTTTGTGCACAAAGGGTATGCACGAAGTTCATTCACAAAGTTTATGCACAAAGTTTATGGACCATGTTTATGCACAAAGTTTTTGCACAAAGTTCATGCACAACGTTTATGCACAAAGTTTATGCACAAAGTTTATGCACAAATTTTATGCACAAGGTTTATGCACAAAGTTTATGCACAAACGTTTACACAAAGTTTATGCACAAAGCTTATGCACAACGTTTATGCACAAAGTTTATGCACAAAGTTTATGCACAATGTTTATGCACAACATTTATGCACAAAGTTTATGCACAAAGTTCATGCACAAAGTTCATTCACAAAGTCTATGCACAAAATTTATGCACAAAGTTTATGCACAATGTTTATGCACAACATTTATGCACAAAGTTTATGCACAAAGTTCATGCACAAAGTTCATTCACAAAGTCTATGCACAAAATTTATGCACAAAGTTGATGCACAAAGTTTATGCACAAAGTTTATGCACAAATATCATGCACGTCCTTTATGCACAAAGCTTTTTCACAAAGTTTATGCACAAAGTTTATGCAAAAATTTTATGCACAAAGTATATGCACAACGTTTATTCACAAAGGCTTTGCACAGATTTTATNACAAAGTTTATGCACAAAGTTTATGCACAACGTTTATGCACAAAGTTTATGCACAAAGTTTATGCACAAAGTTTATGCACAAATATCATGCACGTCCTTTATGCACAAAGCTTTTTCACAAAGTTTATGCACAAAGTTTATGCAAAATTTTTATGCACAAAGTATATGCACAACGTTTATTCACAAAGGCTTTGCACAGATTTTATGCACAATGTTTTTGCAAAACGGTTATGCACAAAGTTTATGAACAAAGTTTATGCATAAAGTTTAGGCACAAAGTTTATGCACAAAATTCATGCACAAAGTTTACGCACAAGGTTTGTGCACAAAGGGTATGCACGAAGTTCATTCACAAAGTTTATGCACAAAGTTTATGCACAAAGTTTATGGACCATGTTTATGCACGATGTTTTTGCATAAAGTTTATGCACAACATTTTTGCACAAAGTTTATGCACAAAGTTTATGCACAAAGTTTATGCACAAGGTTTATGCACAACGTTTATGCAAAAACGTTTACACAAAGTTTATGCACAAAGTTTATGCACAACATTTTTGCACAAAGTTTATGCACAAAGTTTATGCACAAAGTTTATGCACAAGGTTTATGCACAACGTTTATGCAAAAACGTTTACACAAAGTTTATGCAGAAATCTTATGCACAACGTTTATGCACAAAGTTTATGCACAAAGTTTATGCACAATGTTTATGCACAACATTTATGCACAAAGTTTATGCACAAAGTTTAGGTACAAACTTTATGCACAAAGTTTATGCACAAAGTTTATGCACAAGGTTTGTGCACAAAGGGTATGCATGAAGTTCATTGACAAAGTTTATGCACAAAGTTTATGCACAAAGTTTAGGTACAAACTTTATGCACAAAGTTTATGCACAAAGTTTATGCACAAGGTTTGTGCACAAAGGGTATGCATGAAGTTCATTGACAAAGTTTATGCACAAAGTTTATGCACAAAGTCGATGGACCATTCTTCTGCACAAAGGTTTGGCACAAAGTCTACGCACAACGTTGATGGACAAAGTTTATACACAAAGTTTATGCACAAAGGTTATGCACAAGGTTTATGCACAAAGTTTATGCACAAAGTCGATGGACCATTCTTCTGCACAAAGGTTTGGCACAAAGTCTACGCACAACGTTGATGGACAAAGTTTATACACAAAGTTTATGCACAAAGGTTATGCACAAGGTTTATGCACAAAGTTTATGCTAAAACGTTTACACAATGTTTCTGCACAAAGCTTATGCACAACGTTTATGCACAAAGTTTATGCACAAAGTTCATGCACAAAGTTAATGCACAACATTTATGGACCATGTTTATGCACAACGTTTTTGCACAAAGTTTATGCACAAAGTTTATGCACAAAGTTTATGTACAAAGTTTATGCACAAAATTTTGCACAAAGTTTATGCACAACATTTATGGACCATGTTTATGCACAACGTTTTTGCACAAAGTTTATGCACAAAGTTTATGCACAAAGTTTATGTACAAAGTTTATGCACAAAATTTTGCACAAAGTTTATGCACAAAGTTAATGCAAAAAGTGTATGCTCAACTTTTATGCACAAAGTATATGCACAGAGTTTATGCAAAACGTTTATGCACAAAGTTTATGCAAAACATTTATGGAAAACGTTAATGTACAAAGTTTATGCACAAAGGTTCTTTACAACGTTTATGCACAAAACTCATGCACAACATTTATGCACAAGTTTCAGGCACAACGTTAATGCACAAAGTCTAAGCACAAGGTTGATGTACAAAGTTTATGCACAAAGATTATGCACAAAGTTTATGCACAACGTTTCTGCACAAAGTTTTTCCACAAACTTTATGCACAATGTTTATGAACAAATTTTATGCTTGAATTGTATGCACAAAATATAAGCACAAAGTTTATGCAGAACGTTTATGCACAACGTTTATGGAAAATGTTTATGTACAAAGCCTTTTCACAAAGTTTATGCACAATGTTTATGCCAAAAGTGTATGCACAACGGTTATGCACAAAGTTTAAGCACAAAGTTTATGCACAAAATTTATGCACAAAGTTTATTCTCAAAGTTTATGCACAATGTCTCTTCACAAAGTGTATGCACAAAGTTTATGCACAACCTTTATGCACAAAAAGTATGCACAATGTTTATGCAAAACGTTTATGCACAACGTTTATGCACAAAGTTTATGCACAAAGTTTATGCACAAGGTTTATGCACAAGGTTTATGCACAAAGTTTATGCACAAAGTTTATGCACAAATTTTATGCACAAAGTTTATGATCAACATTTATGCACAAAGTTTATGCACAAAGTTAATGCACAAAAGTTATGCACAATGTTTATGCACAAAGTTTATGCACAAAGTTTATGCAAAAAGGTTATGCACAAAGGTTATGCACAAAGTTTATGCACAAAGTTCTTCCACAACGTTTATGCTCAAATTTTATGCACAACGTTTATGCAAAACGTTTATGCACAAAGTTTATGCGAAATGTTTATGCACAAAGTTTATGCACAAAGTTCATGCACAAACGTTTGCACAAAGTTTATGCACAACAGTGGTGCACAAAGTTATGCACAAAGTTTGTGCACAACGTTTATGCACAAAGTTAATGCACATCGTGTATGCACAAAGTTTATGCAAAACGATTAAGCAAAACGTTAATGCACAAAGTTTATGCACAAAGGTTCTGCACAACGTTTATGCACAAATTTTATGCACAACGTTTCTGCACAACTTTTAGGCACAACGTTTATTCACAAAGTCTTTGCACAAAGTCTATGCACAAAGTTTATGCACAAAGTTTATGCACAAAGTTCATGCACAACGTTTATGCACAAAGTTTTTGCACAAACTTTATGCACAATGTTTATGCACAAAGTCTTTGCACAAAGTCTATGCACAAAGTTTATGCACAAAGTTTATGCACAAAGTTCATGCACAACGTTTATGCACAAAGTTTTTGCACAAACTTTATGCACAATGTTTATGAAGAACGTTGATTTCCAATTTTTATGCACAAATAATTTGCACAAAGTTTATCCAGAACGTTTATGCACAAAGTTTATGCAGAAAGTTTATGCACAAACGTTTATGCACAAAGTGTATGCACAAAAGCTTATGCACAAATTGTATGCACAAAGTTTATGCAGAACGTTTATGCACAAAGTTTATGCACAAAGTTTCTGCACAAATTTTATGCACGAAGTCTATGCACAAAGTTTATGCACAAAGTTTATGCACAAAGTTTATGCACAAAGTTTATGAACAAAGGTTATGCACAAAGTTTATGCACAAAGTTTTTGCATAAAGTTTATGCACAAAGTTTATGCAAAACGTTTATGCACAACGTTTATGCACAAAATTCATGCACAAAGTGTAAGCACAAAGTTTATGCACAAAGTTTATGCACAAAGTTAATGCACAACTTTTATGCACAAATTCTATGCACAAAGTTTATGCACAACGTTTAGGAGGAAAGTTTTTGCACAAGATTTATGCACAAAGTTTATGCACAAAGTTTATGCACAAGTTTTATGCACAAATTTCATGCACAAAGTTTATGCACAAACTTTATGCTTAAAGTTTATGCACAACGTTTATGCACAAAGTGTATGCAGAAATTTTATTCACAAAGCTTATGCACAAAGTTTATGCACAAATTTTATGCACATCATTTATGCACAAAGTTTTTGCACAAACGTTATGCACAACATTTATGTACAAAGTTTATCCACAAATTTTATGCACAACGTTTATGCACAAGGTTTATCCACAAGGTTTATGCACAAAGTTTATGCACAATTTTATGCACAAAGTTTATGCACAAAGTTTATGAACAAAGTTTTTGCACAAAATGTTTGCACAAAGTTTATGCAGAAGTTTTATGCACAACGTTTATGCACAAACTTTGTGCACAAAGTTAATGCACAAAGTTCATGCTTAAAGCTTATGCACAAAGTTTACGCACAAAGTTTATGCACAACGTTTATACAAAAACATTTATGCACAAAGTTTATGCAAAATTATTATGCACAAAGTTTATGCACAAAGTTTATGCACAAAATCATGCAGAAAGTTTGTGCACAACGTTTACGCACAAAGTAATGCACAAAGTTTATGCACAAAGTGTATGCACAAAGGTTCTGCACAACGTTTATGCACAAAGTTTATGCAAAACGTTTATGCACAATGTTTATGCACAAAGCTTATGCACAACGTTTATGCACAAAGTTTATGCACAAGTTTATGCACAACGTTTATGCACAAAGTGTATGCACAAAGTTCATTCACAAAGTTTGTGCACAAAGTTTATGGACCATGTTTGTGCACAACGTTTTTGCAAAAAATGTATGCACAATGTTTATGCACAAAGTTTATGCACAAAGTTTATGCACAAAGGTTTACACAAAGTTTGTGCACAAAGTTTATGCACAACGTTTATGCACAAACTTTATGCACAAAGTTTATGCACCACATTTATGCACAAAGTTTATGCACAAAGGTTTACACAAAGTTTGTGCACAAAGTTTATGCACAACGTTTATGCACAAACTTTATGCACAAAGTTTATGCACCACATTTATGCACAAAGTTTATGCACAAAGCTTATGCACAAAGTTTTATGCAGAAAGTTTATGCACAAAGTTGATGCACAAAGTTGATGCACAAAGTTTATGCACAAATTTTATGCACAAAGTTTATGCACAAGGTTCATGCACAAAGCTTATGCACAAAGTTTATGCACAAAGTTGATGCACAAAGTTGATGCACAAAGTTTATGCACAAATTTTATGCACAAAGTTTATGCACAAGGTTCATGCACAAAGCTTATGCACAAAGTTTATGCACAAAGTTTATGCACAACGTTCATGCACATATTTTATGCACAAAGTTTATGCAAAACGTTTATGCACAACATTTATGCACAAAGTTTATGCACAAAGTTTATGCACAAAGTTTACGCACAAAGTTTATGCACAACGTTTATGCAAAACGTCTATGCACACAGTTTATGCAAAGTGTTTATGCACAAAGTTTATGCAAAACGTTTATGCACTACGTTTATGCAAAAAGTTATGCACAAAGTTTATGCACAACATTTATGCACAAAGTTATGCACAAAGTTTAAGTACAACTTCTATGCACAAACGTTATGCACAAAGTTTATGCACAACGTTTATGCACAAAGTTTATGCACAAAGTTTATGCACAAAGGTTATGCACAAAGTTTATGCAAAACCTTAATGCACCAAATTGATGCACAAAGGTTCTGCACAACATTTTTGCACAAAGTTTATGCACAATGATTATGCACGACTTTCAGGCACAATGTTTATGCACAAAGTCTATGCGCAAAGCTTATGCACAAAGTTTTTGAACAACATTTATGCACAAAGCTTTTGCACAAAGTTAATGAACAAAGTTTATGCAAAAAATTTATTTACAAAGTTTTGCACAAAGTTTATGCACAAAGTTTATGCAAAACGTTTATGCAAAAAGTTAATGCACAAAGGTTATGCACAAAGGTTCTGCACAACGTTTATGCACAAAATTCATGCACAACGTTTATGCACAACGCTTAGGCACAATGTTTATGCACAAAGTCTATGCACAAGGTGTATGCACAAAGTTGATGCACAAAGTTTATGTACAAAGTTTAAGCACAATGTTTTTGCAGAAAGTTTTTGCACAAACTTTATGCACAATGTTTATAAACAACGTTCATGCACAAATTGTATGCACAAAACTTATGCAAAAAGTTTATGCAGAATGTTTATGCACAAAGTTTATGCGGAAAGTTTATGCACAAAGTTTATGCACAAAGGTCATGCACAAAGTTTATGTTAAATGTGTATGCACAAAGTTTATGCACAAAGTGTATGCACAAAGTTTATGCACAAAGTTTATGCACAATGTTTCTTCACAAAGTGTATGCACAAAGTTTATGCACAACGTCTATGCACAATGTTTATGCACAAAGTTTATGCACAACGTTTATGCACAACGTTTATGCACAAAGTGTATGCACAAAGTTTATGCACAACGTCTATGCACAATGTTTATGCACAAAGTTTATGCACAACGTTTATGCACAACGTTTATGCACAAAGTTTATGTACAAAGTTCATGCACAATGTTTATGCACAAAGTTCATGCACAAGGTTTATGCACAAAGTTTATGCACAAAGTTTATGCACAAAGTTTATGCACAAAGTTTATGCACAATGTTTATGAACAATGTTTATGCACAATGTTTATGCACAAAGTTCATGCACAAGGTTTATGCACAAAGTTTATGCACAAAGTTTATGCACAAAGTTTATGCACAAAGTTTATGCACAATGTTTATGCACAATGTTTATGCACAAAGTTTATGCACAAAGTTTATGCACAAAGTTTATGCACAATGTTTATGCACAAAGTTCATGCACAAGGTTTATGCACAAAGTTTATGCACAAAGTTTATGCACAAAGTTTATGCACAAAGTTTATGCACAATGTTTATGAACAATGTTTATGCACAAAGTTTTTGCACAAAGTTTATGCACAAAGTTTATGCACAACGTTTATGCACAAAGTTTATGGACAAAGTTTATGCACAAAGTTTATGCACAAAGTTTATGCAAAACGTTTATGCACAAAGTTTATGCACAAAGTTCATGCACAGCGTTTATGCACAAATTCTATGCACAACGTTTATGCAAAACGTTTATGCACAAAGTTTATGCAAAATGTTTAGGTACAAAGTTTATGCACAACGTTTATGCACAAATTCTATGCACAAAATTATGCACAAAGTTTATGCACAACATTTATGCACAAGGTTATGCACAACTTTTGTGCACAAAGTTTATGCACAAAGTTTATGCACAACGTGTATGCACAACGTTTATGCAAAATGTTTATGCAAAACGTTAATGCACAGATTTTATGCACAGAGGTTCTGCACAATGTTTATGGACACAATTTATGCACAACGTTTATGCACAACTTTAAGGCACAACGTTTATGCACAAAGTCTATGCACAAAGTCTATGCACAAAGTTTATGTACAAAGTTTATGCACGAAGTTTATGCACAACAATTATGCACAAAGTTTATGCACAAACTTTATGCACAATTTTTATTCACAAAGTTAATGCCTAAATGTGTATGTACAATGTTTATATACAAAGTGTATGCACAAAGTTTA
Organism: Penium margaritaceum; assembly: GCA_023375785.1. Lineage (NCBI taxonomy): Eukaryota > Viridiplantae > Streptophyta > Zygnematophyceae > Desmidiales > Peniaceae > Penium > Penium margaritaceum. The sequence continues at coordinate 452,007 of SZWC01000067.1, forward strand.
TGCACAAAGTTTATGCACAAACTTTATGCACAATTTTTATTCACAAAGTTAATGCCTAAATGTGTATGTACAATGTTTATATACAAAGTGTATGCACAAAGTTTATGCACAAAGTTTATGCACAACTTTTATGCACAAAGTCTATGCGCAATGTTCATGCACAAAGTTTATGCACAAAGTTTATTCACAAAGTTTATGCACAAAGCTTATGCACAAAGTTTGTGCATAAAGTTTATGCATAAATTTTATGCATAAAGTTTACGCACAAAGTTTATGCACAAAGTTTATGCACAAAGTTTATGCACAAAGGTTATGCACAATGTTTATGCTCAAAGTGTTTGCACAAAGTTTATGCACAACGTTTAGGCGCAAAGTTTTTGCACAAAGTTTATGCACAAGGTTTATGCACAAAGTTTATGCACAAACGTTTACACAACGTTTATGCACAAAGCTTATGCACCACGTTTATGCACAAAGTTTATGCACAAATTTTATGCACAACATTTATGGACCATGTTTATGCACAATGTTTTTGCACAAAGTTTATGCAGAACGTTTATGCACAACGTTTATGCACAGAGTTTATGCACAAAGTTTATGCACAAAGTTTTGCACAAAGTTTATGCACAAAGTTAATGCAAAAAGTGTATGCTCAACGTTTATGCACAAAGTATATGCACAAAGTTTATGCAAAACGTTTATGCACAAAGTGTATGCAAAACGTTTATGGAAAACGTTGATGCACAAAGTTTATGCACAAATGTTCTTCACAACGTTTATGCACAAAATTTGTTCACAACTTTTATGCACAAGTTTTATGCACAACGTTTACGCACAAAGTCTATGCACAAGGTTTATCCACAAAGTTTATGCAGAACATTTATGCACAAAGTTTATGCAAAACGTTTATGTACAAAGCTTTTTCACAAAGTTTATGCACAAAGTTTATGCCAAAAGCGTATGCACAACGTTTATGTACAAAGAGTGAGCACAAAGTTAATGCACAAATTTTATGCACAAAGTTTATGCACAAAGTTTATGCACAAAGGTTATGCAGAAAGTTTATGGACAACGTTTATGCACAAAGTCTATGCACAAAGTTTATGCAAAACGTTTATGCACAATGTTTATGCACAAAGTTCATGCACAAAGTTTATGCACAAAAGTTATGCACAAAGTTTATAAAAAAATTTTTTACACAAAGTTTATGCACAAAGTTTATGCACAAAGTTCTTGCACAACGTTTATGCAAATCCTTTTTGCACAAAGTGTATGCAAAATGTTTATGAACAAAGTTTATGCACAAAGTTTATGCACAAAGGTTTGCACAACGTTTATGCACAACAGTGGTGCTCAAAGTTATGCACAAATTTTATGCACAACGTTTATGCGCAAAGTTTATGCACATCGTGTATGCACAAAGTTTATGCAAAACCTTTAAGCAAAACATTAATGCACAAAGTTTATGCACAAAGGGTCTGCACAACGTTTATGCACAACGGTTATGCACAACGTTTATGCACAACTTTTAGGCACAACGTTTATGCACAAAGTCTTTGCACAAAGTCTATGCACAAATTTTATGCACAAAGTTTATGTATAAAGTTCATGCACAACGTTTATGCACAATGTTTATGCACAAACATTATGCACAATGTTAATGAAC
>SZWC01000067.1:454456-470655 GCA_023375785.1 Penium margaritaceum
AAAGTTTATGCACAAAGGTTATGCAGAAAGTTTATGGACAACGTTTATGCACAAAGTCTATGCACAAAGTTTATGCAAAACGTTTATGCACAATGTTGTTTCACAAAGTTCATGCACAAAGTTTATGCACAAAAGTTATGCACAAAGTTTATAAAAAAACTTTTTACACAAAGTTTATGCACAAAGTTTATGCACAAAGTTCTTGCACAAAGTTTATGCAAATCCTTTCTGCACAAAGTTTATGCAAAATGTTTATGAACAAAGTTTATGCACAAAGTTTATGCACAAAGGTTTGCACAACGTTTATGCACAACAGTGGTGCTCAAAGTTATGCACAAATGTTATGCACAACGTTTATGCACAAAGTTTATGCACATCGTGTATGCACAAAGTTTATGCAAAACCTTTAAGCAAAACATTAATGCACAAAGTTTATGCACAACGTTTATGCACAAAGTTTATGCACATCGTGTATGCACAAAGTTTATGCAAAACCTTTAAGCAAAACATTAATGCACAAAGTTTATGCACAAAGGTTCTGCACAACGTTTATGCACAACGGTTATGCACAACGTTTATGCACAACTTTTAGGCACAACGTTTATGCACAAAGTCTTTGCACAAAGTCTATGCACAAATTTTATGCACAAAGTTTATGTATAAAGTTCATGCACAACGTTTATGCACAATGTTTATGCACAAACATTATGCACAATGTTAATGAACAACGTTCATGCACAAACGTTATGCACAAAGTTTATCCAGAAAGTTTATGCACAAAGGTTATGCAGAAAGTTTATGCACAACGTTTCTGCACAAAGTTTATGCGAAAAGTGTATGCACAACGTTTATGCACAAAGTGAATGTACAAAGTTTATGCACAAATTTTATGCACAAAGGTTATGCACAAAGTTTATGCACAACTTTTATGCACAAATTCTATGCACAAAGTTTATGCACAAAGTTTATGCACAAAGTTTATGCACAAAGTTAATGCAAAAAGTGTATGCTCAACGTTTATGCACAAAGTATATGCACAAAGTTTATGCAAAACGTTTATGCACAAAGTGTATGCAAAACGTTTATGGAAAACGTTGATGCACAAAGTTTATGCACAAATATTCTTCACAACGTTTATGTACAAAAGTTGTTCACAACTTTTATGCACAAGTTTTAGGCACAGCGTTTACGCACAAAGTCTATGCACAAGGTTTATCCACAAAGTTTATGCAGAACATTTATGCACAAAGTTTATGCAAAACGTTTATGTACAAAGCTTTTTCACAAATTTTATGCACAAAGTTTATGCCAAAAGCGTATGCACAACTTTTATGTACAAAGAGTGAGCACAAAGTTAATGCACAAATTTTATGCACAAAGTTTATGCACAAAGTTTATGCACAATGTTTCTGCACAAAGTGTATGCACAAAGTTTATGCACAACGTTTATGCACAAAGTTTATGCACAACGTTTATGCACAAAAAGTATGCACAACGTTTATGCACAAAGTTTATGCACAACGTTTATGCACAAAGTTTATGCACAAAGTTTATGCACAAAGTTTATGCACAAGGTTTATGCACAAGGTTTATGCACAAAGTTTATGCACAAAGTTTATGCACAAAGGTTATGCAGAAAGTTTATGGACAACGTTTATGCACAAAGTCTATGCACAAAGTTTATGCAAAACGTTTATGCACAATGTTGTTGCACAAAGTTCATGCACAAAGTTTATGCACAAAGGTCATGCACAAAGTTTATGTTAAATGTTTATGCACAAAGTTTATGCACATCGTGTATGCACAAAGTTTATGCAAAACGTTTATGCACAATGTTGTTGCACAAAGTTCATGCACAAAGTTTATGCACAAAGGTCATGCACAAAGTTTATGTTAAATGTTTATGCACAAAGTTTATGCACATCGTGTATGCACAAAGTTTATGCAAAACGTTTATGCACAATGTTGTTGCACAAAGTTCATGCACAAAGTTTATGCACAAAGGTCATGCACAAAGTTTATGTTAAATGTTTATGCACAAAGTTTATGCACATCGTGTATGCACAAAGTTTATGCAAAACGTTTATGCACAATGTTGTTGCACAAAGTTCATGCACAAAGTTTATGCACAAAGGTCATGCACAAAGTTTATGTTAAATGTTTATGCACAAAGTTTATGCACATCGTGTATGCACAAAGTTTATGCAAAACGTTTATGCACAATGTTGTTGCACAAAGTTCATGCACAAAGTTTATGCACAAAGGTCATGCACAAAGTTTATGTTAAATGTTTATGCACAAAGTTTATGCACATCGTGTATGCACAAAGTTTATGCAAAACGTTTATGCACAAAGTTTATGCAGAAAGTTTATGCACAACGTTTATGCACAACTTTTAGGCACAACGTTTATGCACAAAGTCTTTGCACAAAGTCTATGCACAAATTCTATGCACAAAGTTTATGTATAAAGTTCATGCACAACGTTTATGCACAATGTTTATGCACAAATATTATGCACAATGTTAATGAACAACGTTCATGCACAAACGTTATGCACAAAGTTTATCCAGAAAGTTTATGCACAAAGGTTATGCTGAAAGTTTATGCACAACGTTTCTGCACAAAGTTTATGCATAATTGTATGCACAAAGTTTATGCACAAAGTTTATGAACAAATTCTTTGCACAAAATGTTTGCACAAAGTTAATGCACAAGTTTTATGCACAATTTTTATGCACAAACGTTATGCACAAAGCTTATGCACTAAGTTTCTGCTTACTGTTTATGCACAAAGTTTACGCACAAAGTTTATGCAAAGTTATCATGCACAAAGTTTATGCACAAAGTTTATGCACAAAGTTTATGCACAAAGTTTATGCACAAAGGTATGCACAAAGCTTATCCACAACGTTTATGCACAAAGTTTATGCACAAGTTTATGCACAACGTTTATGCACAAAGTTCATGCACAAAGTTTATGCACAAAGTTCTTGCACAACGTTTATGCAAATCCTTTTTGCACAATGTTTATGCAAAATGTTTATACACAAAGTTTATGCACAAAGTTTATGCACAGAGTTTATGCACAAAGTTTATGCACAAAGGTATGCACAAAGCTTATCCACAACGTTTATGCACAAAGTTTATGCACATCGTGTATGCACAAAGTTTATGCAAAACCTTTAAGCAAAACATTAATGCACAAAGTTTATGCACAAAGGTTCTGCACAACGTTTATGCACAACGGTTATGCACAACGTTTATGCACAACTTTTAGGCACAACGTTTATGCACAAAGTCTTTGCACAAAGTCTATGCACAAATTCTATGCACAAAGTTTATGTATAAAGTTCATGCACAACGTTTATGCACAATGTTTATGCACAAACATTATGCACAATGTTAATGAACGACGTTCATGCACAAACGTTATGCACAAATTTTATCCAGAAAGTTTATGCACAAAGGTTATGCTGAAAGTTTATGCACAACGTTTCTGCACAAAGTTTATGCGAAAAGTGTATGCACAACGTTTATGCACAAAGTGAATGTACAAAGTTTATGCACAAAGTTTATGCACAGAGTTTATGCACAAAGTTTATGCACAAAGGTATGCACAAAGCTTATCCACAACGTTTATGCACAAAGTTTATGCACATCGTGTATGCACAAAGTTTATGCAAAACCTTTAAGCAAAACATTAATGCACAAAGTTTATGCACAAAGGTTCTGCACAACGTTTATGCACAACGGTTATGCACAACGTTTATGCACAACTTTTAGGCACAACGTTTATGCACAAAGTCTTTGCACAAAGTCTATGCACAAATTCTATGCACAAAGTTTATGTATAAAGTTCATGCACAACGTTTATGCACAATGTTTATGCACAAACATTATGCACAATGTTAATGAACGACGTTCATGCACAAACGTTATGCACAAATTTTATCCAGAAAGTTTATGCACAAAGGTTATGCTGAAAGTTTATGCACAACGTTTCTGCACAAAGTTTATGCGAAAAGTGTATGCACAACGTTTATGCACAAAGTGAATGTACAAAGTTTATGCACAAAGTTTATGCACAGAGTTTATGCACAAAGTTTATGCACAAAGGTATGCACAAAGCTTATCCACAACGTTTATGCACAAAGTTTATGCACAAGTTTATGCACAACGTTTATGCACAAAGTTCATGCACAAAGTTTATGCACAAAAGTTATGCACAAAGTTTATAAAAAAACTTTTTACACAAAGTTCATGCACAAAGTTTATGCACAAAGTTCTTGCACAACGTTTATGCAAATCCTTTTTGCACAAAGTTTATGCAAAATGATTATGAACAAAGTTTATGCACAAAGTTTATGCACAAAGTTTTGCACAACGTTTATGCACAACAGTGGTGCTCAAAGTTATGCACAAATTTTATGCACAACGTTTATGCACAAAGTTTATGCACATCGTGTATGCACAAAGTTTATGCAAAACCTTTAAGCAAAACATTAATGCACAAAGTTTATGCACAAAGGTTCTGTACAACGTTTATGCACAACGGTTATGCACAATGTTTATGCACAACTTTTAGGCACAACGTTTATGCACAAAGTCTGTGCACAAAGTCTATGCACAAATTTTATGCACAAAGTTTATGTATAAAGTTCATGCACAACGTTTATGCACAATGTTTCTGCACAAAGTGTATGCACAAAGTTTATGCACAACGTTTCTGCACAACGTTTATGCGAAAAGTGTATGCACAACGTTTATGCACAAAGTCTATGCACAAGGTGTATGCACAAAGTTTATGCACAACGTTTCTGCACAACGTTTATGCGAAAAGTGTATGCACAACGTTTATGCACAAAGTCTATGCACAAGGTGTATGCACAAAGTTTATGCACAACGTTTCTGCACAACGTTTATGCGAAAAGTGTATGCACAACGTTTATGCACAAAGTCTATGCACAAGGTGTATGCACAAAGTTTATGCACAACGTTTCTGCACAACGTTTATGCGAAAAGTGTATGCACAACGTTTATGCACAAAGTCTATGCACAAGGTGTATGCACAAAGTTTATGCACAACGTTTCTGCACAACGTTTATGCGAAAAGTGTATGCACAACGTTTATGCACAAAGTCTATGCACAAGGTGTATGCACAAAGTTTATGCACAACGTTTCTGCACAACGTTTATGCGAAAAGTGTATGCACAACGTTTATGCACAAAGTCTATGCACAAGGTGTATGCACAAAGTTTATGCACAACGTTTCTGCACAACGTTTATGCGAAAAGTGTATGCACAACGTTTATGCACAAAGTCTATGCACAAGGTGTATGCACAAAGTTTATGCACAACGTTTCTGCACAACGTTTATGCGAAAAGTGTATGCACAACGTTTATGCACAAAGTCTATGCACAAGGTGTATGCACAAAGTTTATGCACAACGTTTCTGCACAACGTTTATGCGAAAAGTGTATGCACAACGTTTATGCACAAAGTCTATGCACAAGGTGTATGCACAAAGTTTATGCACAACGTTTCTGCACAACGTTTATGCGAAAAGTGTATGCACAACGTTTATGCACAAAGTCTATGCACAAGGTGTATGCACAAAGTTTATGCACAACGTTTCTGCACAACGTTTATGCGAAAAGTGTATGCACAACGTTTATGCACAAAGTCTATGCACAAGGTGTATGCACAAAGTTTATGCACAACGTTTCTGCACAACGTTTATGCGAAAAGTGTATGCACAACGTTTATGCACAAAGTCTATGCACAAGGTGTATGCACAAAGTTTATGCACAACGTTTCTGCACAACGTTTATGCGAAAAGTGTATGCACAACGTTTATGCACAAAGTCTATGCACAAGGTGTATGCACAAAGTTTATGCACAACGTTTCTGCACAACGTTTATGCGAAAAGTGTATGCACAACGTTTATGCACAAAGTCTATGCACAAGGTGTATGCACAAAGTTTATGCACAACGTTTCTGCACAACGTTTATGCGAAAAGTGTATGCACAACGTTTATGCACAAAGTCTATGCACAAGGTGTATGCACAAAGTTTATGCACAACGTTTCTGCACAACGTTTATGCGAAAAGTGTATGCACAACGTTTATGCACAAAGTCTATGCACAAGGTGTATGCACAAAGTTTATGCACAACGTTTCTGCACAACGTTTATGCGAAAAGTGTATGCACAACGTTTATGCACAAAGTCTATGCACAAGGTGTATGCACAAAGTTTATGCACAACGTTTCTGCACAACGTTTATGCGAAAAGTGTATGCACAACGTTTATGCACAAAGTCTATGCACAAGGTGTATGCACAAAGTTTATGCACAACGTTTCTGCACAACGTTTATGCGAAAAGTGTATGCACAACGTTTATGCACAAAGTCTATGCACAAGGTGTATGCACAAAGTTTATGCACAACGTTTCTGCACAACGTTTATGCGAAAAGTGTATGCACAACGTTTATGCACAAAGTCTATGCACAAGGTGTATGCACAAAGTTTATGCACAACGTTTCTGCACAACGTTTATGCGAAAAGTGTATGCACAACGTTTATGCACAAAGTCTATGCACAAGGTGTATGCACAAAGTTTATGCACAACGTTTCTGCACAACGTTTATGCGAAAAGTGTATGCACAACGTTTATGCACAAAGTCTATGCACAAGGTGTATGCACAAAGTTTATGCACAACGTTTCTGCACAACGTTTATGCGAAAAGTGTATGCACAACGTTTATGCACAAAGTCTATGCACAAGGTGTATGCACAAAGTTTATGCACAACGTTTCTGCACAACGTTTATGCGAAAAGTGTATGCACAACGTTTATGCACAAAGTCTATGCACAAGGTGTATGCACAAAGTTTATGCACAACGTTTCTGCACAACGTTTATGCGAAAAGTGTATGCACAACGTTTATGCACAAAGTCTATGCACAAGGTGTATGCACAAAGTTTATGCACAACGTTTCTGCACAACGTTTATGCGAAAAGTGTATGCACAACGTTTATGCACAAAGTCTATGCACAAGGTGTATGCACAAAGTTTATGCACAACGTTTCTGCACAACGTTTATGCGAAAAGTGTATGCACAACGTTTATGCACAAAGTCTATGCACAAGGTGTATGCACAAAGTTTATGCACAACGTTTCTGCACAACGTTTATGCGAAAAGTGTATGCACAACGTTTATGCACAAAGTCTATGCACAAGGTGTATGCACAAAGTTTATGCACAACGTTTCTGCACAACGTTTATGCGAAAAGTGTATGCACAACGTTTATGCACAAAGTCTATGCACAAGGTGTATGCACAAAGTTTATGCACAACGTTTCTGCACAACGTTTATGCGAAAAGTGTATGCACAACGTTTATGCACAAAGTCTATGCACAAGGTGTATGCACAAAGTTTATGCACAACGTTTCTGCACAACGTTTATGCGAAAAGTGTATGCACAACGTTTATGCACAAAGTCTATGCACAAGGTGTATGCACAAAGTTTATGCACAACGTTTCTGCACAACGTTTATGCGAAAAGTGTATGCACAACGTTTATGCACAAAGTCTATGCACAAGGTGTATGCACAAAGTTTATGCACAACGTTTCTGCACAACGTTTATGCGAAAAGTGTATGCACAACGTTTATGCACAAAGTCTATGCACAAGGTGTATGCACAAAGTTTATGCACAACGTTTCTGCACAACGTTTATGCGAAAAGTGTATGCACAACGTTTATGCACAAAGTCTATGCACAAGGTGTATGCACAAAGTTTATGCACAACGTTTCTGCACAACGTTTATGCGAAAAGTGTATGCACAACGTTTATGCACAAAGTCTATGCACAAGGTGTATGCACAAAGTTTATGCACAACGTTTCTGCACAACGTTTATGCGAAAAGTGTATGCACAACGTTTATGCACAAAGTCTATGCACAAGGTGTATGCACAAAGTTTATGCACAACGTTTCTGCACAACGTTTATGCGAAAAGTGTATGCACAACGTTTATGCACAAAGTCTATGCACAAGGTGTATGCACAAAGTTTATGCACAACGTTTCTGCACAACGTTTATGCGAAAAGTGTATGCACAACGTTTATGCACAAAGTCTATGCACAAGGTGTATGCACAAAGTTTATGCACAACGTTTCTGCACAACGTTTATGCGAAAAGTGTATGCACAACGTTTATGCACAAAGTCTATGCACAAGGTGTATGCACAAAGTTTATGCACAACGTTTCTGCACAACGTTTATGCGAAAAGTGTATGCACAACGTTTATGCACAAAGTCTATGCACAAGGTGTATGCACAAAGTTTATGCACAACGTTTCTGCACAACGTTTATGCGAAAAGTGTATGCACAACGTTTATGCACAAAGTCTATGCACAAGGTGTATGCACAAAGTTTATGCACAACGTTTCTGCACAACGTTTATGCGAAAAGTGTATGCACAACGTTTATGCACAAAGTCTATGCACAAGGTGTATGCACAAAGTTTATGCACAACGTTTCTGCACAACGTTTATGCGAAAAGTGTATGCACAACGTTTATGCACAAAGTCTATGCACAAGGTGTATGCACAAAGTTTATGCACAACGTTTCTGCACAACGTTTATGCGAAAAGTGTATGCACAACGTTTATGCACAAAGTCTATGCACAAGGTGTATGCACAAAGTTTATGCACAACGTTTCTGCACAACGTTTATGCGAAAAGTGTATGCACAACGTTTATGCACAAAGTCTATGCACAAGGTGTATGCACAAAGTTTATGCACAACGTTTCTGCACAACGTTTATGCGAAAAGTGTATGCACAACGTTTATGCACAAAGTCTATGCACAAGGTGTATGCACAAAGTTTATGCACAACGTTTCTGCACAACGTTTATGCGAAAAGTGTATGCACAACGTTTATGCACAAAGTCTATGCACAAGGTGTATGCACAAAGTTTATGCACAACGTTTCTGCACAACGTTTATGCGAAAAGTGTATGCACAACGTTTATGCACAAAGTCTATGCACAAGGTGTATGCACAAAGTTTATGCACAACGTTTCTGCACAACGTTTATGCGAAAAGTGTATGCACAACGTTTATGCACAAAGTCTATGCACAAGGTGTATGCACAAAGTTTATGCACAACGTTTCTGCACAACGTTTATGCGAAAAGTGTATGCACAACGTTTATGCACAAAGTCTATGCACAAGGTGTATGCACAAAGTTTATGCACAACGTTTCTGCACAACGTTTATGCGAAAAGTGTATGCACAACGTTTATGCACAAAGTCTATGCACAAGGTGTATGCACAAAGTTTATGCACAACGTTTCTGCACAACGTTTATGCGAAAAGTGTATGCACAACGTTTATGCACAAAGTCTATGCACAAGGTGTATGCACAAAGTTTATGCACAACGTTTAGGCACAAAGTTTATGCACAACTATTATGCACAACATTTATGCACAATGTTTATGCACAAAGTTTATGCACAATGTTACTGCACAAAGTTTATGCACAAAGTTATGCACAAAGTTTATGCACAAAGTTTATGCACAAAGTTTATGTACAAAGTTTATGCACAAAGTTTATGAACAACGTTTATGCACAAAGTTTATGTACAAAGTTTATGCACAAAGTTTATGTACAACGTTTATGCACAAAGTTTATGCACAAGGTTTATACAAAAAGTTTATGCAAAACGTTTATGCACAAAGTTTATGCACAAAGTGTATGCACAAAGTTCCTGCACAACGTTTATGCACAGATTATATGCATAACGTTTATGCAAAACGTTTATGCACAAAGTTTATGCAAAATGGTTATGCACAAAGTTTATGCACAATGTTTATGCACAAATTCTATGCACAAATTCTATGCACAAAGTTATGCACAAAGTTTATGCAGAACATTCATGCACAAGGTTATGCACAATGTTTGTGCACAACGTTTATGCACAAAGGTTATGCACAACGTGTAGGCACAAAGTTTATGCAAAACGTTTATGCAAAACGTTACAACACAAAGTTTATGCACAAAGGTTCTGCACAACGTTTATGGACAACTTTTAGGCACAACGTTTATGCACAAAGTTTATGCACAAAGTCTATGCACAAAGTTTATGTACAAAGTTTATGCACGAAGTTTATGCACAACAATTATGCACAAAGTTTATGCACAAACGTTATGCACAATTTTTATTCACAAAGTTAATGCCAAAAGTGTATGCACAATGTTTATATACAAAGTTTATGCACAAAGTTTATGCACAAAGTTTATGCACAAAGTTTATGCACAAAGATTATGCACAACTTTTATGCACAAAGTCTATGCGCAATGTTTATGCACAAAGTTTATGCACAAAGTATATGCACAAAGTTTATGCACAAAGCTTATGCAGAAAGTTTATGCATAAAGTTTATGCATAAATTTTATAGAAACGTTTACAGACAAAGTTTATGCACAAAGTTTATGCACAAAGTTTATGCACAAAGTTTATGCACAATGTTTATGCTCAAAGTTTTTGCACAAGGTTTATGCACAATGTTTAGGCGCAAAGTTTTTGCACAAAGTTTATGCACAAAGTTTATGCACAAAGTTTATGCACAATGTTTATGCTCAAAGTTTTTGCACAAGGTTTATGCACAATGTTTAGGCGCAAAGTTTTTGCACAAAGTTTATGCACAAGGTTTATGCACAAAGTTTATGCAAAAAGTTTATGCACAATGCTTATGCACAAAGTTCATGCACAACGTTTATGCATAAAGTTTATGCACAAAGTTTATGCACAAATTTGATGCAAAATGTTTCTTCACAAAGTGTATGCACAAAGTTTATGCACAACTATTATGCACAACATTTATGCACAACGTTTATGCATAAAGTTTATGCACAAAGTTTATGCACAAATTTGATGCAAAATGTTTCTTCACAAAGTGTATGCACAAAGTTTATGCACAACTATTATGCACAACATTTATGCACAACGTTTATGCACAAAGTTTTTGCACAATGTTACTGCACAAAGTTTATGCAAAAAGGTATGCACAAAGTTTATGCACAAAGTTTATGCACAAAGTTTATGTACAAAGTTTATGCACAAAGTTTATGAACAACGTTTATGCACAAAGTTTATGCACAAAGTTTATGCACAAAGTTTATGTACAACATTTATGCACAAAGTTTATGCACAAAGTTTATGCACAAAGTTTATACACAAAGTTTATGCAAAACGTTTATGCACAAAGTTTATGCACAAAGTGTATGCACAAAGTTCCTGCACAACGTTTATGCACAAATTATATGCATAACGTTTATACAAAACGTTTATGCACAAAGTTTATGCAAAATGTTTATGCACAAAGTTTATGCACAATGTTTATGCACAAATTCTATGCACAAAGTTATGCACAAAGTTTATGCACAAAATTCATGCACAAGGTTATGCACAAAGTTTGTGCACAACGTTTATGCACAAAGTTTATGCACAACGTGTATGCACAAAGTTTATGCAAAACGTTTATGCAAAACATTACTGCACAAAGTTTATGCACAAAGGTTATGCACAACGTTTATGGACAGAATTTATGCACAACGTTTAGGCACAACGTTTAGGCACAACGTTTATGCACAAAGTTTATGCACAAAGTCTATGCACAAAGTTTATGCACAAAGTTTATGCACGAAGTTAATGCACAACAATTATGCACAAACTTTTTGCACAAATGTTATACACAATTTGTATTCACAAAGTTAATGCCAAAAGTGTATGCACAATGTTTATATACAAAGTTTATGCACAAAGTTTATGCACGAAGTTAATGCACAACAATTATGCACAAACTTTTTGCACAAATGTTATACACAATTTGTATTCACAAAGTTAATGCCAAAAGTGTATGCACAATGTTTATATACAAATTTTATGCACAAAGTTTATGCACAGAGATTATGCACAACTTTTATGCACAAAGTCTATGCGCAATGTTTATGCACAAAGTTTATGCACAAAGTATATGCATAGAGTTTATGCACAAAGTTTATGCACAAAGTATATGCATAGAGTTTATGCACGAAGCTTATAAACAAAGTTTATGCATAAATTTTATGCACAAAGTTTACGCACAAAGTTTACGCACAAAGTTTATGCACAAAGTTTATTCACAATGTTTATGCACAAATTTTATGCACAACATTTATGCTCAAAGTTTTTGCACAAGGTTTATGCACAATGTTTAGGCGCAAATTTTTTGCACAAAGTTTATGCACAAGGTTTATGCACAAAGTTTATGCAAAACGTTTATGCACAACGTTTATGCTCAAAGTTTTTGCACAAGGTTTATGCACAATGTTTAGGCGCAAATTTTTTGCACAAAGTTTATGCACAAGGTTTATGCACAAAGTTTATGCAAAACGTTTATGCACAACGTTTATGCACAAAGTTCATGCACAAAGTTTATGCACAAAGTTTATGCACAAAGTTTATGCACAAAGTTCATGCACATATTTTATGCACAAAGTTTATGCACAACGTTTATGCACAACGTTTATGCACAAAGTTTATGCACAATGTTTATGCACAAAGTTTATGCACAACGTTTATGCAAAACTATTATGCACACAGTTTATGAAATATGTTTATGCACAAAGTTTATGCACAAAGTTTATGCACTACGTTTATGCACAAAGTTATGCGCAAAGTTTATGCACAACATTTATGCACAAAGTTATGCACAAAGTTTAAGCACAACGTCTATGCACAAACGTTATGCACAAAGTTCATGCACAGCGTTTATGCACAAAGTTTATGCACAAACGTTATGCACAAAGGTTATGCACAAAGTGTATGCAAAACCTTAATGCACCAAGTTGATGCACAAAGGTTCTGCACAACATTTTTGCACAAAATTTATGCACAACGATTATGCACATCTTTCAGGCACATTGTTTATGCACAAAGTCCATGCACAAAGCTTATGCACAAAGTTTATGCTCAACATTTATGCACAAAGCTTACGCACAATGTTTATGTGCACAGTTAATGCATAAACTTTATGCACAAAGATCATGAACAACGTTTATGCACAAAGTTAATGCACAAAGTTTATGCAGAAATTTTATTCACAACGTTTTGCACAACGTTTATACACAAAGTTTATGCAAAAAGTGTATGCTCAACGTTCATGCACAAAATGTATGCACAACATTTATGCATAACGTTTATGCACAAAGTATATGCAAAGCATTTATGCAAAAAGTTAATGGACAAAGTTCATGCACAAAGGTTCCGCACAACGTTTATGCACAAAATTCATGCACAACGTTTATGCACAACTTTTAGGCACAATGTTTATGCACAAAGTCTATGCACAAGGTGTATGCACAAAGTTTATGCACAAAGTTTATGTACAAAGTTTATGCACAATGTTTATGCACAAAGGTTTTGCACAAACTTTATGCACAATGTTTATGATCAACGTTTATGCACAAATTGTATGGACAAAATTTATGCAAAACGTTTATGCAGAAGGTTTATGCACAAAGTTTATGCGGAAAGTTTATGCACAAAGTTTATGCACAAAGTTTATGCCAAATGTGTATGCACAACGTTTATGCACAAAGTGTATGCACAAAGTTTATGCACAAAGTTTATGCACAATATTTCTTCACAAAGTGTATGCACAAAGTTTATGCACAACGTTTATGCACAATGTTTATGCACAAAGTTTATGCACAACGTTTATGCACAAAGTTTATGCACAAAGTTTATGCACAAAGTTTATGCACAAAGTTTATGCAAAACGTTTATGGACAAAGTTTATGCACAAAGTGTATGCACAAAGTTCATGCACAACGTTTATGCACAAATTCTATGCACAACGTTTATGCAAAACGTTTATGCACAAAGTTTATGCAAAATGTTTATGCACAAAGTTTATGCACAACATTTATGCACAAAGTTATGCATAAAGTTTATGCACAACATTTATGCACAAGGTTATGCATTAAGTTTGTGCACAACGTTTATGCACAAAGTTTATGCACAACGTGTATGCACAAAGTTTATGCAAAACGTTTATGCAAAAAGTTACTGCACAAAGCTTATGCACAAAGGTTCTGCACAACGTTTATGGACAAAAGTTATGCACAACGTTTATGCACAACGTTTGGGAATAACGTGTATGCACAAAGTTTATGCACAACCTTTATGCACAAAGTCTATGCGCAATGTTTATGCACAAAGTTTATGCACCAAGTTTATGCACAAAGTTTATGCACAAAGGTTATGCACAAAGTTTATGCATAAAGTTTATGCATAAATTTTATGCACAAAGTTTACGCACAAAGTTTATGCACAAAGTTTATGCACAAAGCTTATGCACAAAGTTTATGCACAATGTTTATGCTCAAAGTGTTTGCACAAAGTTTATGCATAAATTTTATGCACAAAGTTTACGCACAAAGTTTATGCACAAAGTTTATGCACAAAGCTTATGCACAAAGTTTATGCACAATGTTTATGCTCAAAGTGTTTGCACAAAGTTTATGCATAACGTTTAGGCACAAATTTTTTGCACAAAGTTCTTGCACAAGGTTTATGCACAAAGTTTATGCACAAAGTTTATGCACAAAGTTTATGCACAATGTTTATGCATAAAGTTCATGCACAAAGTTTATGCACAAAGTTTATGCACAAAGTTTATGCAGAACGTTTATGCACTAAGTGTATGCACAAAGTTTATGCACAAAGCTTATGCACAACGTTTATGCAAAACATTTATGCACAAAGTTGATGCAAAATGATTATGCACAAAGTTTATGCACAAACGTTATGCACAAAGTTTATGTACAAATTTATGCACAAATTTGGTGGACAACGTTTACGCACAAAGTTATGCACAAAGTTTATGCACAAAGTGTATGCACAAAGGTTCTGCACAAAGTTTATGCAGAAAGTTTATGCACAACGTTTAGGCACAAAGCTTAAGCACAAAGTTTATGCACAAAGATTATGCACAAAGCTTATGCACAAAGAAGTTCTCTGTCCTTTCTAGTCGATACATATGGTTCTCAAAGCATGGTCTTTTCTTTAGACCATTTGTGATTCGTGTCATGAGTTTTCAATGTTGACCACACATAGTGGACTTCTTTGGTCATAGTCAGTGATGTATCCATCCGTTGGTTGCTCACTGTGCACGCTAGCAACACCGTGCCGCTACTTGTTGAAGGTCTTTGTACTTGCTAGCTGATAACTAGCGTTCCCATCCCAATGTTTCCCCCTCTGACCATTTGTGACCCGTGTTATGAGTTTTCAACATTGACCACACACTGTGAAACTTGTTTGGTCATGGTTAGTAACATATGCCTACTTTGGTTTGTCACTGTACATGGTTGCCATGCTGTGGCACTACGCATTGAAGGTCTTTGTGCTTTGTAGTTGGTAGCTAGTGCTCCCAAACCATTGTTACCCCCCTCCGACTATCTGTGACTCCTGAAGTGAAATTCTTTGGTCATGGTCAGTGACTGATGCATACGTTGGTTGGTCACTATGCATGGTAGCCACACCGTGGCACTAAATATTGAAGGTATTTGTACTTGCTAGTCAATAAATAGTATTCACAAACCATGTTTTACCACTATGACCATTTGTGGCTCGTGTTTTGAGTTGTCAAAGTTTACCACATGTAGTGACATTCTTTGGTCATGGTCAGTGACATATGCCTACTTTGGTTTGTCATCGTGCATGGTATCCACACCGTGCCACTAGCTATAGCAGATCTTTGTACTAGCTAATTTATATCTAGTATTTCCAAACTATTGTTTCCCCCTCTGAACATTTGTGACTCGTGTTATGAGGTCTCAATGTTGACCAGACATAGTGGAACTATTTCGTCATAGTCAGTGACACATGCATGCTTTGGTTGGTCATTGTGCATGGTAGCCACACCGTGCCACTAGTTTTTGAAGGTCTTTGCACTTGCTAGTCGATAAGTTACAAAAGGTTTCTCACTTGGACACCAGGTCGGTTTTTGGTTATTTGTCGCACGTAGGTGCTTTCACTGGAGTACTCCCTTGCACCCCCATAGAGGGATGTTCCGTGGACGACATGGACGACAGATTTGCGACTGTATTATTACAACCCCCTATCCCCCCCCCCCCCC
>SZWC01000067.1:470728-510226 GCA_023375785.1 Penium margaritaceum
CCCCCCCCCCCCCTGGGGCTTAGGCTTGAAGGTAGAGTTGAGGTATCACAACACAATCCTCCCCCCTCCCCAGGTCGCGAGCCTATACTATGTCGCGCGTACGAGGATTCGAACCCAGGACCTACCGCTCTAGAATCTAACTCTATAAGCACTGAGCCGCCTCACATGGTGTTCGTATGATGTCCAAATGATGTTATAGGAGTTCCTATGTGTAGAAGACATAAAAAAAGGGGGGTGTAACATTAGAGGGTGTTTTACAAATTTGTGAATAATAACAAAGGTATTTTAATCATAAATAACTGACACGGGTGGAATTTCAGATTTTGCAACTTTGAGCTTGAATAACTTCTCAACCGTTGCCTCCATTGACTAGCCGTAACAAGGAAAAATGACTACACACATTGAAATAATTTTCCTAATGTTCAGTGACACAAGGATACTTTGGTTGGTCGTTGTGCATGGTAGCCAAACGTGCCACTAATTATTGAAGGTCTTTGTACTTGCTTGTCGATACCCACCATTCCCAAACCATTGTTTCTCCCTCTGACCATTTTTGGCTTGTAGTATGAGTTGTGAACATTGACCACACACACTACACTTCTTTTGTCATGATCAGAGATGTATGCCTACTTGGATAGGTCATTCTGCACGGTAGCCACACTGTGCCAATACAAACGAAAGGTCTTTGTACTTGTAAGAAGATACCTAGTGTTTCCAAACCATTGTTTCCCCCTGTGACCATTTGTGACTTGTGTTATGGGTTGTGAACATTGACCACCCATATTGAAACTCTTTGGTCATGGTGAGTGACATATGTCTAGTTTGGTTGTTCGGTGTGCATAGTAGCCACACCGTGCCACTACGTATTGAAGTTCTTTGTCCTTCGTAATCAGTACATAGGGTTCCCAAACCATTGTCTCTCCCTCTGACCATTTGTGACTCGTGTTATGAGTTGTCAATGTTGACCACACATAGTGGACTTCTTTGGTCATAGTCAGTGACGTATGCATCCTTTGGATGGTGACTGTGCACGCTAGCCACACTGTGCCTCTACTTGTTGAAGGTCTTTGTACTTGCTAGTTGATAACTAGCGTTCCCAACCCATTGTTCCCCCCTCTGACCATTTGTGACTCGTGTTATGAGTTTTCAATGTTGACCACACACTGTGAAATTCTTTTGGTTATGGTTAGTAACATATGCCTACTTTGATTTATCACTATACATGGTTGCCACACCATGTCACTACGTATTGAAGGTCTTTGTGCTTTCTAGTTGATGCTAGTATTCCTAAAACATTTTTACCCCCTTTTGACTATCTGGGACTCGTGTTGTGAGTTGTCAACGTTGACCACATGAAGTGAAATTCTTTGGTCATGGCCAGTGACATATGCATACGTTGGTTGGTTACTGCGCATGGTAGCCACATTGTGCCACTACATATTGAAGGTATCTGTACTTGCTAGTCGATAACTAGTATTCACAAACCATTGTTTCCCACTCTGACCATTTGTGACTCGTGTTATGAGTTGTCAAAGTTTACCACACATAGTGACATTCTTTGGTCATGGTCAGTGACATATGCGTACTTTGGTTGGTCATCGTGCATGGTATCCATACCGTGCCAATACCTATAGCAGATCTTTCCACTAGCTAGTTGATATCCAGTATTCCAAACTATTGTTTCTTCCCCTGCACATTTGTGACTCGTGTTATGAGTTGTCAATGTTGACCACACATAGTGGAATTCTTTCGTCATAGTCAGTGACATATGCATGCTTNTTTGTACTTGCTAGTCGATAACTAGTATTCACAAACCATTGTTTCCCACTCTGACCATTTGTGACTCGTGTTATGAGTTGTCAAAGTTTACCACACATAGTGACATTCTTTGGTCATGGTCAGTGACATATGCGTACTTTGGTTGGTCATCGTGCATGGTATCCATACCGTGCCAATACCTATAGCAGATCTTTCCACTAGCTAGTTGATATCCAGTATTCCAAACTATTGTTTCTTCCTCTGCACATTTGTGACTCGGTTTATGAGTTGTCAATGTTGACCACACATAATGGAATTCTTTTGTCATAGTCAGTGACACATGCATGCTTTGGATGATAATTGTGAATGGTGGACACACTGTGCCACTACATATTGAAGGTCTTTGTACTTGCTAGTCAATGAATAGTATTCACAAACTATTGTTTCCCCCTCTGACCATTTTTGACTCGTGTTATGAGTTGTCAAAGGTGACCACACATAGTGACATTCTTTGTCATATGCCTACTTTGGTTGGTCATTGTACATGGTAGCAACACCGTGCCATTACTTATTGAAGGTCCTTGTGCTTGCTAGTTGATACCTGGTGTTCCCAAACCATTGTTTCCTCCCTCTGACCATTTGTGACTTGTATTATGAGGTTTCAACGTTGACCACACAGAGCGGATTTCGTTTGGTCAAAGGAAGTACATATGCCTACTTTGGGCGGTCATTGTGCATGGTAGCCACACCGTGCTACTACTGACTGAAGGTCGTTGTACTTGCTAGTTGAAAACTGATATTCCCAGACCATTGTTTCCCCCTCTGACCATTTGTGAGTCGTGTTATGGGCTGTGAACGTTGACCACCCATACTGAAATACTTTGGTCATGGTCGATAACATATGCCTAGTTTGGTTGTTCGGTGTGCATAGTAGCCACCCCGTGCCACCACGTATTGACGTTCTTTGTTCTTTGTAGTCAATACATAGGGTTGCCAGACTATTGTTTGTCTCTTGACCATTTGTGACTTGTGTTATTAGTTGTCAATGTTGACCACACATAGTAAACTTCTTTGGTCATAGTCAGTGACGCATGCATTCTTTGGCTGGACACTGTGCAAGCTAGCCACACCGTGCCACTACTTCTTTGAGGTCTTTCTACTACCGAGTTGATAACTAGCTTTCCCAACCCATTGTTTCCCCCTCTGACCATTTGTGACTCATATTATGAGTTTTCAACGTTGACCACACACTCTGCAATACTTTTGGTCATGGTTAGTAACATATGCCTACTTTGGTTTGTCACTGTACATGGTTGCCACCCCCTGTCACTACGTATTGAAGGTTGTTGTGGTTTCTAGTTGATAGCTTGCTTTGCCAATGCATTGTTACCCCCCTCTGACTATTTGTGACTCGGGTTGCAAGTTGTCAACGTTGACCACATGAAGTGAAATTCTTTGGTCATGGTCAGTGACATATGCATACGTTGGTTGGTCACTGTGCATGTTAGCCACACTGTGCCACTACATATTGAAGGTATTTGTACTTGCTAGTCGGTAACTAGTATTAACAAACCATTGTTTCCCACTCTGACCATTCGTGACTCGTGTTATGAGTTGTCAAAGTTTACCACACATAGTGACATTCTTTGGTCATGTTCAGGGACATATGCCTATTTTGGTTGGTCATCGTGCATGGTATCCACACCGTCCCACTACCTATAGGAGATCATTGTACCAGCTAGTTGATATCTAGTATTTCCAAACTATTGTTCTCCCCTCTGAACATTTGTGACTCGTTTTATAAGTTGTCAATGTTGACCACACATAGTGGAATTCTTTCGTCATAGTCAGAGACAGATGCATGCTTTGGTTGGTTATTGTGCATGGTAGCCACAATCTGCTACATATTGAAGGCCTTTGTGCTTGCTAGTCGCTGAATGGTATTCACAAACCATTGTTTCCCCTTGTGAACATTATTGGCTCGAGTTATGAGTTGTCAAAGTTGACCACACATAGTGACATTATTTGGTCATGGTCAGTGACATGTGCGTACCTTTGTTGATCATTGTACATGGTAGCCAAACCTTGCCACTACATATTGAAGGTCCTTGTACTTGCTAGATGATACATGGTGTTCCCAAACCATTGTCTCCGCCTCTGACCATTTGTGACTCGTATTATGAGTTGTCAACGTTGACCACACACATTGGATTTCCTTGGTCAAAGGCAGTGCATATGCCTACTTTGGTTGGTCATTGTGCATGGTAGCCACACCGTGCTACTACTGACTGAAGGTCGTTGTACTTGCTAGTTGAAAACCGATATACCCCGACCATTGTTTCCCCCACTGACCATTTGTGATTCGTTATATGGGTTTTGAACGTTGACCACCCATATTGAAATGCTTTAGTCATGGTCAGTGACATATGCCTAGTTTGGTTGTTTGGTGTGCATAATAGCCACCCCGTGCCTCTACGTATTGAAGTTCTCGTCCTTTGTAGTCGATACAAAGGGTTCCCAAACCATTTTCTCTCCCTCTGACCATTCCGACATGTGTTATTAATTGTCAATGTTGACCACACATGATGAACTTCTTTGGTCATAGTCAGTGACGCATGCATTCTTTGGTTCGTCAATGTGCACGCAAGCCACACCGTGCCACTACTTGTTGAATTTGTTTTTACTTCCTAGTTGATAACTAGCGTTCCCAGCCCATTGTTTCCCCCTCTGACCATTTGTCACTCATGTTATGAGTTTCCAACGTTGACCACCCAGTGTGAAATTCTGTTGGTCATGGTTTCAAACATATGCCTACTTTGGTTTGTCACTGTACATGGTTGCCACGCTGTGTCACTACATATTGAAGGTCTTTGTGGTTTCTAGTTGATAGCTAGTGTTCCCAAACCATTGTTACCCCTTATGACTATTTGTGACTCGTGCTGTGAGTTGTAAACGTTGACCACATGAAGTTGAATTCTTTGGTCATGGGCAGTGCCATATGCATACGTTGATTGGTCACTGTGCATGTTAGCCACGCCGTGCCACTACATATTGAAGGTATTTGTACTTGATAGTTGATAACTAGTATTCACAAACCATTGTTTCCCACTCTAACCATTTGTGACTCGTATTATGAGTTGTCAAAGTTTACCGCACATAGTGACATTCTTTGGTCATGGTCACTGACATATTCCTACTTTGGTTGGTCATCGTGCATGGTATCCACATTGTGCCACTACCTATAGCAGATCTTTGTACTAGCTAGTTGATATCTAGTATTTCCAAACTATTGTTTCCCCCTTTGAACATTTGTGACTCGTGTTATGAGTTGTCAATGTTGACCACACATAGTGAAATTCTTTCGTCATAGTCAGTGACACATGCATGCTTTGGTTGGTCATTGTGCATGGTAGCCACACTGTGCCACTACATATTGAAGGTCTTTGTACATGCTAGTCGATAACTAGTATTCACAAACCATTGTTTCCCCCTCTGAACATTTTCGGCTCGTGTTATGAGTTTTCAAAGTTTACCACACATAGTGACATTCTTTGGTCATGGTCAGTGACATGTGCCTACTTTGGTTGGTCATTGTAGGTGGTAGCCACACCTTGCCACTACGTATTGAAGTTTCTTGTACTTGCTAGATGATACGTGGTGTTCCCAAACCATTGTCTCCCCCTTTGACCATTTGTGACTCGTATTATGAGTTGTCAACATTGACCACACACATCGGATTTCCTTGGTCAAAGGCAGTGCATATGCCTACTTTGGCTGGTCATTGTGCATGGTAGCCAAACCGTGCTACTACTCAACTGAATGTCGTTGTACGTGCTAGTTGAAACTGATATTCCCAGACCATTGTTTCCCCATGTGACCATTTGTGATTCATGTTATGGGTTGTGAACGTTGACCACCCATATTGAAACTCTTTGGTCATGGTTAGTGATATATGCCTGGTTTGGTTGTTCGGTGTGCATAGTAGCCACCCCATGCCAGTACGTATTGAAGTTCTTTGTCCTTTGTAGTCAACACATTGGGTTCCCAAACCATTGTCTCTCCCTCTGATCATTTGTGACTCGTGTTGCTAGTTGTCAATGTTGACCACACATAGTGAACTTCTTTGGTCGTAGTCAGTGACGCATTCATTCTTTGGTTGGTCACTTTGCACGCTAGCCACACCGTGCCACTACTTGTTGAAGGTCTTTTTACTTGCTAGTTGATAACTAGCGTTCCCAACCCATTGTTTCCCACTCTGACCATTTGTGACTCGTCTTATGAGTTTTCAACGTTGACCACACACTGTGACATTCTTTTGGTCATGGTTAGCAATATATGCCTACTTTGGTTTGTCACTGTACATGGTTGCCACGCCGTGTCACTACGTATTGAAGGTCTTTGTGCTTTCTAGTTGATAGCTAGTGTTCCCAAATCATTGTTACTGCCCTCTGACTATTTGTGACTCGTAGTGTGATTTCTCATCGTTGACCACATGAAGTGAAATTCTTTTGTCATGGCCAGTGACATATGCATACGTTGGTTGGTTACTGCGAATGTTAGCAACACTTTTCCAGAACATATTGAAGGTATTTGTACTTGCTAGTCGATAACTAGTATTCACAAACCATTGTTTCCCACTCTAACCATTTGTGACTCGTGTTATGAGTTGTCAAAGTTTACCACACATAGTGACATTCTTTGGTCATGGTCAGTGACATATGCGTACTTTGGTTGGTCATCGTGCATGGTATCCATACCGTGCCAATACCTATAGCAGATCTTTGCACTAGCTAGTTGATATCCAGTATTCCAAACTATTGTTTCTTCCTCTGCACATTTGTGACTCGTGTTATGAGTTGTCAATGTTGACCACACATAGTGGAATTNGTTACTGCGCATGGTAGCCACATTGTGCCACTACATATTGAAGGTATTTGTACTTGCTAGTCGATAACTAGTATTCAGAAACCATTGTTTCCCACTCTGACCATTTGTGACTCGTGTTATGAGTTGTCAAAGTTTACCACACATAGTGACATTCTTTGGTCATGGTCAGTGACATATGCGTACTTTGGTTGGTCATCGTGCATGGTATCCATACCGTGCCAATACCTATAGCAGATCTTTGCACTAGCTAGTTGATATCCAGTATTCCAAACTATTGTTTCTTCCTCTGCACATTTGTGACTCGTGTTATGAGTTGTCAATGTTAACCACACATAATGGAATTCTTTCGTCATAGTCAGTGACACATGCATGCTTTGGTTGATAATTGTGAATGGTAGACACACTGTGCCACTACATATTGAAGGTCTTTGTACATGCTATTCAATAACTAGTATTCACAAACCATTGTTTCCCCCTCTTAACATTTTTGGCTCGTGTTATGAGTTGTCAAAGTTAACCACACGTAGTGACATTCTTTGGTCATGGTCAGTGACAGGTGCCTACTATGGTTGGTCATTGTATATGGTAGCCACACCGTGCCACTACTTATTGAAGGTCCTTGTGCTTGCTAGATGATACCTGGTGTTCCCAAACCATTGTCTCCCCCTCTGACCATTTGTGACTCGTATTCTGAGTTGTCAACATTGACCACACACATCGGATTTCCTTGGTCAAAAGCAGTGCATATGCCTACTTTGGTCGGTCATTATGCATGGTAGCCACAACGTGCTACTACTGATTGAAGGTCGTTGTACTTGCCAGCTGAAAACTGATATTCCCAGACCATTGTTTCCACCTCTGACTGTTTGTGAATTGTGTAATGGTTGGTGAACGTTGACCACCCCTATTGAAATTCTTTGGTCACGGTCAGTGACATATGCCTAGTTTGGTTGTCGGGTGTGCATAGTAGCCACACCGTGCCACTACGTATTGAAGATCTTTGTCCTTTGTAGTCAATACATAGGGTTCCCAAACAACTACCTCTCCCTCTGACCATTTTGACTCCTGTTATGAGTTGTCAATGTTGACCACACTTAGTGGAATTCTTTGGTCATAGTATGTGACGTATGCATCCTTTGGTTGGTCACTGTGCACGCTAGCCACACCGTGCCACTACTTGTTGAAGGTCTTTGTACTTGATAGTTGATAATTAGTGTTCCCAACCCATTGTTTCCCCCTCTAACCATTTGTGACTCGTGTTATGAGTGTGCAACGTTGACCACACACTGTGAAATTCTTTTGGTCATGGTTAGTGACGTATGCATACTTTGGTTGGTCACTGTGCATGGTGTCCACACTTTGCCACTATCTTTTGAAGGTCTTTGTACTTGCTAGTGAGTAACTGGAACTCACAAACCATTGTTTCCCACTCTGACCATTTTTGACTCGTGTTATGAGCTGTCAAAGATTGCCACCCATAGTGACATTATTTTTTTCATGGTGAGTGACATAAGTCTACTTTGGTTGGTCATTGTGCAGGGTATCCACAGCGTGCGACTACCTATAGCAGATGTTTGTACTAGCTATTTGAGATCTAGTATTTGCAAACTATTGTTTCCCCTCTGAACATTTTTGACTCGTGTTATGAGTTGTCAATGTTGACCACACATGGTGGTATTCTTTCGTCACAGTCAGTGACACATGCATGCTTTGGTTGGTCATTCTCCATGGTAGCCACACTGTGCAACTAAATATTGAAGGTCTTTGTACTTGCTAGTCAATAATTAGTATTCACTAACCATTATTTGCCCTTCTGACCATTTTTGACTCGTGTTATGAGTTGTCAATGTTGACCACACATAGTGACAATCATTGGTCATAGTCAGTGACATATGGATACTTTGGTTGGTCATTGTACGTGGTAGCCACACCGTGCCACTACGTATTGAAGGTCGTTATAGTTACTATTCAATACCAAGTATTCCCAAACCATTGTTTATCCCTTTGACCATTTTCGACTTGTATTATGAGTTGTGAACGTTGACCACACACACTAAACTTCCTTTTTCATGATCAGTAATGTATGCCTACTTGGATAGGTTATTCTGCGTGGTAGCCACACCATGCCAATACATATGAAAGGTCTTTGTACTTGCTAGAACATACCTATTGTTCCCAAACCATTGTTTCACCCTCTGACCATGGGTGACTTGCGTTATGGGTTGTGAACGTCTACCACCCATATTGAAATTCTTTGGTCATGGTAAGTGACATATGCCCAGTTTGGTTGTTTGGTGTGCAGAGTAGCCACACCGTGCCACTAGATATTGAAGTCCTTTATCCTTTGTAGTCGATACATATGGTTCCCAAACCATTGCCTCTCCCTCTGACCATTTGTGACTCGTATTATGAGTTGTCAATGTTGACCACACATAGTGAACTTATTTGGTCATAGTCAGTGACGCCTGTATTCTTTGGTTGGTCACCGTGCACGCTAGCCACACCGTGCCACTACTTGTTGAAGGTCTTTGTACTTAATAGTTGATAACTAGTGTTCCCCACCCATTGTTTTCCCCTCTGACCGTTTGTGACTCGTGTTATGAATTTTCAACGTTGAGGACACACTGTGAAATTCTTTTGGTCATGGTTAGTGACATATGCCTACTTTGGTTTGTCATTGTACATGGTTGCCACGCCGTGTCACTACGTATTGAAGATCTTTGTGCTTTGTAGTTGATAGCTAGTGTTTGCAAACCATTTTTACCCCCCTCTAACTATCTGTGACTCGTTTTGTGAGTTGTCAACGTTGACCACATGAAGTGAAATTCTCTGGTCATGGTCAGTGACATATGCAGACTTTGGTTGGTCACTGTGCATGGTAGCCACACTTTTCCACGACATATTGAAGGTCTTTGTACTTACTAGTCGATAACTAGTATTCAAAAACCATTGCTTCCCAATCTGACCATTTGTGACTCGTGTTATGAGTTGTCATAATATACCACACATAGTGATTTTCTTTGGTCAAGGTCAATGACATAAGCCTACTTTGGGTGGTCATCATGCATGGTATCCACACCGTGCCACTGCCTATAGCAAATATCTGTACTAGCTTGTTGATATCTAGTTTTTCCAAACAATTTTTCTCCCCTCTGAATATTTGTGACTCGTGTTATGAGGTTTTAATGTTGACCACACATGGTGGAATTCTTTCGTCATAGTCAGTAACATATGCATGCTTTGGTTGGTCATTTTGCATGGTAGCCACACTGTCCCACTACATATTGAAGGTCTTTGTACTTGCTAGTCAATAACTAGTATTCAGAAACCATTGTTTCTCCCTCTGACCATTGTTAACTCGTGTTATGAGTTGTCAAAATTGACCACACATAGTGACACTCTTTGGTCATGGTCAGTGACATATGCCTATTTTGGTTGGTTATTGTACATGGTAGCCACACTGTGCCACTATTTATTGAAAATCCTTGTGCTTGCTAGTTTATACCTGGTGTTCCCAAACCGTTGTTTCCCCTTGTGACCATTTGTGACTCGTATTATGAGTTGTCAGCGTTGGCCACACACAGCGGATTTCTTTGGTCAAAGGAAGTACATATGCCTACTTTGGTCGGTCATTCTGCATGGTAGCCATACCGTGCTACTACTGATTGAAGGTCGTTGTACTTGCTAGTTGAAAACTGATATTCCCAGACCATTCTTTCTCCCTCTAACCATTTGTGACTCATGTTATGAGTTGTGAATGTTGACCACCCATATTGAAGTTCTTTGGTCATGGTCAGTGACAGATGCCTTGTTTGGTTGGTCACTGTACACGGTAGCCACAGAGTGCCTCTGCTTTTTGAAGATCTTTGTACTTGCTAGTCGATTCTTAATGTTCCCAAACAGTTGTTTTCCCCTCTGAGCATTTGTGACTCGTATTATGAGCTGTCAACGTCGACCACACACAGTGAAACACTTTTGGTCATGTTCAGTGATATGTGCATACTTTGGTTGGTCATTTTGCATGGTAGCCATGCCGTGCCACCACTTATTGAAGGTCTTTGTACTTTCTAGTTGACACCTAGTACTCACAAACCATTGTTTCCCCCTCTGATAATTCGTGACTCGTGTTAAGAGTTTTCAACGTTGGCCCATCATGGTGAAAGGGTTTGGTCATGGTCAGTGACACATAGATGCTTTGGTTGGTCATTGTGCATTGTAGTCACACTGTGGCACTACTTATTGAAGATCTTTGTACCTGCAAGTTGGTATGTAGTATGCCTAAACCATTGTTTCCCCATCTGACAACTCGTGACCCATTTTATGGGTTTTCAACGTTGACCAGACATAGTAAAATTCTTTGGTCATGGTTAGTGGCACATGCCTAATCTGGTTGGTCATTTTGCATGGTAGCCACACCGTGCCAGTGCTTATAGAAGGTCTTTGCACTTCCTAGTAGATAAATAGCAAAAGGTTTCTCCCTTGGACATCAGGTTGGTTTTTGTTGATTTGTTGCGCGTAGGTGCCCTCACTGGAATACCCCCTCCCACCCCCCTCGAGGGATGTTCCGTGGATGACGTGGAGCACAGATGTATGACTGCATTATGACACCCACCTACCCCCCCCCCCCCCCCCCCCCCCGCGGCTTAGGCTCAAAGGTAGAGTTGAGGTATCACAAGACCGCTCCCCCCCCCCCCCCCCCAGGTCGTGAGCCTATTCTATATCACACGTATGAGGATTCAACCCAGGACCTATTGCTCCAGAATCTGACTCTATAAGCACTAAGCTAACTCACATGGTGTTCATATGATGTCCAAGTCATATAATAGGAGTTGCTATGGTTAGAGGACATAAAATAAGGGGGTGTAACATTAGAGGGTATTTTTCAAGAGTATAAACAATTGCAAAGTTATTTAATCATAAACAATTGACATGGAAGGAATGTCATATTTTACTTTGAGCTTGAATAACTTCTCAACCGTTGCTCCAGTTGACCAGCCGTAAGAAGAAAAGTTAACTACACAAAGTGAAAGTCTTTTGATAATGTTCAGTGATACAAGCATACTTTGGTTGGTCATTGTGCATGGTAGCCACACCGTGCCACTACGTGTTGAAGGTCTTTGTACTTGCTAGTCGATACCGAGTATTCCCAAAAAATTGTTTCTCCCTCTGACCATTTTTGACTTGTATCATGATTTGTGAACGTTGACCACACACACCAAACTTCTTTTGTCATGATCATTGATGTATGCCTACTTGGATAGGTCATTGTGCACGGTAGCCACACCTCACCAATACATACAAAAGGACTGTGTACTTGCTAGAAGATACCTAGTGTTCCCAAACCATTGTTCCCCCCTATGACCATTTGTGACCCGTGTTATGGGTTGTGAACGTTGACCACCCATATTGAAATTATTTTGTCATGGTGAGTAACATATGCCTAGTCTGGTTGTTTGGTGTGCATAATAGCCACACCGTGCCACTACGTATTAAAGTTCTTTGTACTTTGTAGTCGATACATATGGTTCCCAAACTATTGTCTCTCTCTCTCTCTGACCATTTTTGACTCGTGTTATGAGTTGTCAATATTGACCACACATAGTGGACTTCTTTGGTTGAATTCAGTGACATATGCATCCTTTGGTTGGTCACCCTGCACGCTAGCCACACCGTGCCACAACGTTTTGAAGGTATTTGTACTTGCTAGTTGATAACTAATGTTCCCAACCTATTGTTTCCCCCTCTGCCCATTTGTGACTGGTGTTATGAGTTTTCAACGTTGACCACACACTGTGAAATGCTTTTGGTAATGGTTAATGACATATGCCTACTTTGGTTTGTCACTTTACATGGTTGCCACGCTGTGTCACTACACATTGGATGTCTTTGTGCTTTCTAGTTGATAGCTAGTGTTCCCAAACCATTGTTACCCCCATCTGACTATCTATGACTCGTGTTGTGAGTTTTCAACGTTGACCACATGAAGCGAAATTCTTTGGTCATGGTCAGTGACATATGCATACTTTCGTTGGTCACTGTGCATGGTAGCCACACTGTGCCACTACGTATTGAAGGTATTTGTACTTGCTAGTCGAGAACTGATATTCCCAGACCATTGTTTCCCCCTCTGACCGTTTGTAACTGGTGTTATGGTTGGTGAACGCTGACCACACCTATTTATATTCTTTGGTCATGGTCAGTGACATATGCGTAGTTTGGTTATTTGGTGTGCATAGTATTGGCACTGTGCCACTACGTATTGAAGTTCTTTGTCCTTTCTAGTCAATACATACAGTTCCCAAACCATTATCTCTCCCTCTGACCATTTGTGACTCGTGCTATGGGTTATAAATGTTAACCACACATAGTGGACTTCTTTGTTCATACTCAGTGAAGTATGCATCCTTTGGTTGGTTACAGTGCATGGTATCCACACTCTTCCACTACATGTTGAAGGCATTTGTACTTGCTAGTCGATAACTAGTATTCACAAACCATTGTTTCCCACTCCGACCATTTGTGAATCGTGTTATGAGTTGTCAACGTTTACCAAACATAATGACATTCTTTGGTCATGGTCAGTGACATATCCCTACTTTGGTTGGTCATCGTGCATGGTATCCACACCATGCCACTACCCATAGCAGATGTTTGTACTAGCTAGTTGATATCTAGTATTTCCAAACTGTTTTTTCCCCCTCTGGACATTTGTGATTCGTGTTATGAGTTGTCAATGTTGACCACACATAGTGGAATTATTTCGTCATAGTCAGTGACACATGCATGCTTTGGTTGGTCATTGTGCATGGTAGCCACACTGTGCCTCTACATTTTGAAGGTTCTTGTACTTGCTAGTCCATATCTAGTATTCACAGACCATTGTTTCCCCCTCTGACCATTTTTGTCTCGTGTTATGAGCTGTCAAAGTTGACCACAGATAGTGACATTCTTTGGTTATGATCAGTGACATATGCCTAACTTGGTTGGTCATTGTACATGGCGGCCACACTGTGCCCCTCCTTATTGAAGGTCATTGTGCTTGCTAGTTGATACCTGGTGTTCCTAAACCATTGTTTCCCCCTCTAACCATTTGTGTCTCGCATTATGAGTTGTCAACGTTGACCACACACAACGGTTTTCTTTGGTCAAAGGCAGTACATATGCCTAGTTTGGTTGGTAATTGTGCATGGTAGCCACACCGTGCTAATACTGATTGAAGGTCGTTGTACTTGCTAGTTGAGAACTGATATTCCCACACCACTGTTTCCTCCTTTGCCCAATTTTGCCCGGTGCTATGGTTGGTGAATGTTGACCACCCCTATTGAAATTCTTTGGTCATGGTCAGTGACACATGCCTAGTTTGGTTGTTCGGTGTGCATAGTAGCCAGACCGTACCACTACGTATTGTAGCTCTTTGTCCTTCCTAGTCAATACATAGGGTATCCAAACCATTGTCTCTCCCTCTGACCATTTGTGAGTCGTGTTATGAGTTGTCATAACTGACATATGCCTGCTTTGGATGGTCATCGTGCATGGTATCCACACCGTGTCACTACCTAGAGCTGATATTTGTACTAGCTAGTTGATATGTAGTATTTCCAAACTATTGTTTCCCCCTCTGAACATTTGTTACTCGTGCTATGAGTTGTCAATGTTGACCACACATAGTGGAATTCTTTCGTCATAGTCAGTGACACATGCATGCTTTGGTTGGTCATTGTGCATCGTAGCCACATTGTCCCACTACATATTGAAGGTCTTTGTACTTGCTAGTCCAAAACTAGTCTTCATATACCATTGTTTCCCCCTTTGACCATTCTTGACTCTTGTTATGAGTTGTCAAAGTTGACCACACACGATGACATTCTTTGGTCATGGTGAGTGACATATGCCTCCTTTGGCTCGTCATTGTACAAGATAGCCACACTGTGCCACCACTTACTGAAGCTCCTTGTGCTTGCTAGTTCATACCTGGTGTTCCCAACCCGTTGTCTCCCCCTCTGACCATTCGTGACTCGTATTATGAGTTGTTAATGTTGACCACACACAGCGGATTTCTTTGGTCAAAGGGAGTACATATGCCTACTTTGGACAGTCATTGTGCATGGTAGCCACACCGTGCTACTACTGATTGAATGAGGTTGTACTTGCTAGTTGAGAACTGATATTCCTAGAACATTGTTCCCCCCCTGTGACCATTTGTGACTCGTGTTATGGGTGGTGAATGTTGACCACCCACATTGAAATTCTTTTGTCATGGTCAGTGACATATGCCTAGCTTGGTTGTTCGTTGTGCATAGTAACCACACCGTGCCACTACTTATTGAAGTTCTTTGTCCTTTCGAGTCAATACATAGGGCTCCCAAACCATTGTCTCTCCCTTTGACCATTTGCGACTCATTTTATGAGTTGTCAATGTTGACCTCACATAGTGGACTTCTTTGGTCATAGTCAGTGACGTATGCATCCTTTGGTTGCTCACTTTGCACCCTAGGAACACTGTGTCACAACTTGTTGAAGGTCTTTGTACTTGCTAGTTGATAACTAGTATTCCCAACCCATTGTTTCCCCATCTGATGATTTGTGACTCGTGTTATGAGTTCTCAACGTTGACCACACACTGTGAAATTCTTTGGGCCATGGTTAGTGACATATTCCTATTTTGGTTTGCCACTGTACATGGTTGCCACACCGTGTCACTACGTATTGAAGGTCTTTGTGCTTTCTAGTTGATAGCCAGTGTTCCCAAACCATTGTTACCCCCCTCTGACTATATGTGACTCGTGTTGTGAGTTGTCAACGTTGACCACATGAAGTGAAATTCTTTGGTTAGGGTCAGTGACCTATGCATACTTTGGTTGGTCACTGTGCATGGTAGCCACACTGTGCCACTACATATTGAAGGTATTTGTACTTACTAGTCAATAAGTAGTACTCACAAACAATTATTTCCCACACGGACCATTTGTGACTCGTGTTAAGAGTTGTCAAAGTTTACCATACATAGTGACATTTTTGAACCATGGTCAGTGACATATGCCGACTTTGGTTGGTCATCGTGCATGGTATCCACACCGTGCCACAACCTATAGCAGATCTTTGTGCTAGCTAGTTGATATCTAGTCCATGTGGCCTCCGACTTCAGACTTGAGGGGGTCAACTTGGAGTCGCCAAGTCGGTCCACGTTAGTTTGGACTTTGACTTGACTTGACCCCTTCTTTTTTAGCCTGGGTCAGTTTTCACCCCTTGTGTCACAAGGGACTTGATAGTTATTGACAGGCGTATATTTTCCTGGAGGCAGGCACAAATCGTGCTGTGCCTAGGGAGAACTCTACGTCTGATACACGTTTCCATGCTGGATGGTTGATGCTTGCGATGTACATTCATTGGTGTGTTGCTTTAGATGTGTTATGTGACATCAATGCTTGGCTAACAACCAAGCATTGGTCATACATGGGATGTAAGACACGGCCATGCGTGCTTAAAGCGTGGGTGGTGCGTGTATATCGAGCGTGAACCTGGTGTTCTTGTTTTGCGGTGACGAACAAACCACTCAAAAGCCTTGTTGCACATCATGGAAGGATAATGTGTTTGACATGTGGCAAGAGTTTGATGAGTACTCTCATCAAAACGAGTAGCTGTTTGAGAACCCGTACGAAGCCCATCCACCGTCGGACCTTCCAAGGAGCACACTCTGGCATATCATAGCCATGCAGTTGACCAGCTGAACTTCACTCTGCCCTGCTCGGCCGTCATGGCCGGGAGGGTTAAGCAGCCCACGTGTACACAAGTGGCTGCCTCACCTAAGCTCCCTGTACTCTCCGGGGACTTCCTCGTCCGGGCGCTCAGCAAGTTCTTCCGACCCGTACCTACGCATGCAGGCTACCCCGGGTTTCAGTGTAGAGCATGCGGTGTCATAAAGGCAGGCGGTTCAGACCGCATGTGCGGTCATGTTGGAGCAGCGGTGCACAACATCGTGAAGTGCAAGTACCCTCCTGCTGGTGCCCGGGCCATGCTCAGCCTCCCGCCTCTGGCTAGCCCACCAGATGCCTTTGTTCCATACTACGAGAAACAGTACAATGGCCAAGGAGAAGCGTGGGGGACAAAGGACCAGCCCGTGGACTGGCAAGCACTGGTCCGAGAGCGGAAGAGACAGGAGGCAAGAGCAGCGATGGGTGTGGGTGGAGTTGGTGAAAGCAGCTGTCCGACAGACGGCGTTGACAATCCTACCGGCAGAGCATCCACCACCATTCCCGACTCATTACGCAGCTGCACCCCCATGTCAGCTTCCTCTCTCAACCTGGCAGGCCAAACCACAAAGCCCGAGCACATCGCCAACGCTGCCAACTCTCAGTGTCAGAAAACAATTGTGCGGATCATGGCAAGGAATGCGCTGGCAATTTCCTTCTGCCGGGATCCTACCGTCCTTGAGCTAGTGGAAGACGCACGGCATAGAACCCCAGCCTTCAGACTGCCCAGCCGAGACAGTGTCACCAACATAATCCTTCCAGTGCTGGATGTGGAGCTTGAGGAGTTGGAGGCCCCTCTTTGCAGCGGATGGGAATCTTTTTGGGGTGAGCAGAGGAGTGGACGAGTGGTCTGACATTCAAATGAGGCCAATCTACTTGGCCATGGAAGTGAACGCTGAGGACGTGGCTCACCTTTTCTCGATAGATGCCAGTGGTGTTGTCCGTGATACCAACCACGTGGCAATCGTGATCGACGGTACGATTGCTGAAGTGGGTGCTGAGAAGGTGGTGATGGTCATTACGGATAACGCCTCCACCAACAAGAGGGCCTACTTGGAGCTGAAGAATAAGTATCCATCTGTGCTCTTCACCTATTGTGGTGTACATTCCCTGGACCTGGTTTTGAAAGTAGGATGTTGATGCAACAACTAGCACAGTAGGAGAAAATACAACATCAGGACTGACTGGGACTGGTGCAGCAGCAGGGTCATCTACAGCAGCAGGTTCTGCACCTGGAAGAGGCACAACTCCAGGAGAAATGGGTCCGGCAACTGCCAATACAGCCAAAGCTTGCATCAGAGGTTCAGCAGCAGCTACTGATATAGTTGTAGGTACAAAGGGCACAGAACGCCCCAAGAGGATCCGCAAGGGACGTTAACTGGCATTCTTGTACTTGCTTTTTGTTGTGCTTACAAGTTTCTCATTCCAGATTCAGTGCAATGTCCATTTTCCGTTTACTTAGTATACCATGTCCATGTCATTTAGTGACAACCATTGACTTGCTTAATCTCATAAAGAAGTTCACACTAGCTGGCAACAGATCAGTAAACCTTTTACCTTGAGCTCAGTAGTGTGGAATTGTATGGTCATGCATATTTCTTCTCATGATTGGCCACTACAAATGCAGCAAAGAAGGTTTTAGACCAAAATGGTGCAAAGTAAATTGATGAACATGGATCTGGAGGAAAGTTAGCCTTGACTTTAGCGTTGTTCGTCCTGTTTGAACCCCCGACTTGGATAGGCAAAGTCGACTTGGAGAATCATGCCAAGTTGACTTGCTGTCGACTTGGCGACTCCACGTCGACTTTGAGTTTGCAAAGGCAACATGGTATCTAGTATTTCGAAACTAATGTTTCTCCCTTTGAACATTTGTGACTCGTGTTATGAGTTGTCAATGTGGACCACACATAGTGGAATTCTTTCTTCATAGTCAGTGACACATGCATGCTTTGGTTGGTCATTATGCATGGCAGCCACATTGTGCCACTACACATTGAAGGTCTTTGTAGTTTCTAGTGGATAACTAGTATTCACAAACCATTGTTTCCCCCTCTGACCATTTTTAGCGCGTGTTATGAGTTGTCAAAGTTGACCACATAGAGTGAAATTCTTTGGTCATGGTCAGTGACATATGCCTAATTTGGTTGGTCATTGTACATGGTAGCTTCACCGTGCCACTACTTATTGAAGGTCATTGTGCTTTCTAGTTGATACTTGGTGTTCCCAACCCATTGTTTCCCCCTCGGACCATTTGTGACTCATAATAGGAGTTGTCAATGCTGACCACACACAGCGGATTTATTTGGTCAAAGACAGTACATATGCCTACTTTGGACAGTCATTGTCTATGGTAGCCACACCGTGCTATTACTGATTGAAGGTCGTTGTACTTGCTAGTTCAAAACTGATATTCCCAGACCATTGTTTCCCCCTCTAACCATTTGTGAATCATGTTATGGGTGGTGAACGTTGACCTTCCATATTGACATTTTTGGGTCATGGTCAGTGACATATGCCTAGTTTGGTTGTTTGGTGTGCATAGTAGCCACACCGTGCCACTATGTATTGAAGTTCTTTGTCATTTCTAGTCTATACATAGGATTCCCAAACCATTGTCTCTCCCTCTGACCATTTTTTGACTCGTTTCAAAAGTTGTAAATGTTGACCACACCGTGCCACTATGCATCCTTTGGTTGGTCATAGTCAGTGACGTATGCATCCTTTGGTTGGTCACTGTGCACGCTAGCGACACTGTGCCACTACTTGTTGAAAGTGTTTGTAATTGATAGTTGATAACTAGTGTTCCCAACCCATTGTTTCCCCCTGTG
The DNA here is from genome assembly GCA_023375785.1 of Penium margaritaceum. Classification (NCBI taxonomy): domain Eukaryota; kingdom Viridiplantae; phylum Streptophyta; class Zygnematophyceae; order Desmidiales; family Peniaceae; genus Penium; species Penium margaritaceum. The sequence goes on from SZWC01000067.1 coordinate 489,951, forward strand.
ACCATTTGTGACTTGTGTTATGAGTTTTCAACATCAACCACACACTATGACATTTGTTTGGTCATGGTTAGTGACATATGCCTACTTTGGTTTGTTTCTGTACATGGTTGCCGCGCCGTGTCACTACGTATTGAAGGTATTTTTGCTTTCTAGATGTTAGCTAGTGTTACCAAACAACTGTTACCCCCCTCTGACTATCTGTGTCTCGTGTTGTGAGTTGTCAACGTTGACCACATGAAGTGAAATTCTTTGGTCATGGTCAGTGACAGATGCATACTTTGGTTGGTCACTGTGCATGGTAGCCACAATGTGCCACTACATATTAAACGTATTTGTACTTGCTAGTCGATAACTAGTAGTCACAAACCATTGTTTCCCACTCTGACTATTTGTGAGTCGTGTTATGATTTGTCAACGTTTACCACACACAGTGACATTATTTGGTCATGGTCAGTGACATTTCCCTAATATGGTTGGTCATCGTGTATGTTATCCACACCGTGCCACTACCTATAGCAGATCTTTGTACTAGCTAGTTGACATCTAGTATTTCCAAACTATTGTTTCCCCTTCTGAACATCTGTGACTCGTGTTATGAGTTGTCAATGTTGACCACACATAGTGGAATTATTTTGTCATAGTCAGTGACACATGCATGCTTTGGTTGGTAATTGTGCATGGTAGCCACAATGCGCCACTACACATTGAAGGTCTTTGTACTTGCTAGTCAATAAATAGTGTTCACAAATCATCATTTCCCCCCCTGACCATTTTTGGCTCATTTTATGAGTTGTTAAAGTTGACCACACAAAGTGACAATGTTTGGTCATGGTCAGTGACATATGCCTACTTTGGTTGGTCATTGTACATGGTAGCCATACCATACCACTACTTACTAAGGGTCCTTGTGCTTGCTAGTTGATACCTGGTGTTCCCAAACCATTGTTTCCCCCTCTGACCATTCGTGACTCGTGTTTTGAGTTGGCAACGTTGACCACACACAGCCAATTTCTTGGGTAAAAGGCAGTACATATGCCTACTTTGATCGGTCATTGTGCATGGTAGGGAATATCGTGCTACTACTGATTGAAGGTCGTTGTACTTGCTAGTTGAGAACTGATATTCCTGGACCATTGTTTCCCCCTCTGACCTTTCATGACTCGTGTTATGGTTGGTGAACGTTTACCACCCCTATTGAAATTCTTTGGTCATGGTCAGTGACATATGCCTAGTTTGGTTGTTCGATGTGCATAGTAGCCACACCGTGCCACAACGTATTGAAGTTATTTGTTCTTTATAGTCCATGCATAGGGTTCTCAAACCATTGTCTCTCCCTCTGACCATCTGTGACTCGTGTTATAAGTTGTCAATGTTGACCACAAATTGTGGACTTCTTTGGTCATAGTCAGTGACGTATGCATCCTTTGGTTGATCGCTGTGCATGATAGCCACAGTGTGCCACTACATATTGAAGGTATTTGTACTTGCTAGTAAATGACTAGTATTCATTATCCGTGCTCTCCACTCTAACCATTTGTGACTCATTTTATGAGTTGGCAAAGTTTACCACACATAGTGACATTTTCTGGTCATGGTCAGTGACATATGCCTGCTTTGGTAAGTCATCGTGCATGGTATCCACATCGTGCCACTACCTACAGCAGATCTTTGTACTAGCTAGTTGATATCTATTATTTCCAAACTATTGTTTCCCCTTCTGAAAATTTGTGACTCATGTTATGAGTTGTCAATGGACACCGCACATGGTGGATTTGTTTTGTCATAGTCAGTGACACAAGCATGCTTTGGTTGGTCATTGTGCATGGTAGTCACACTCTGCCACTACATATTGAAGGTCTTTGTACTTGCTAGTTGATAACTATTATTCACAAACCATTGTTTCCCCCTTTGACCATTTATGGCTCGTGTTATGAGTTGTCAAAATTGACCACACATAGTGACATTCATTGGTCATGGTCTTTGACATATACCTAATATGGTCCGACATTGTCATGGTAGCCACACCTTGTCACTACTTATTGAAGGTCCTTGTGCTTGCTAGTTGATGCCTAGTGTTCGCAAACCATTGTTTCCTCCTCTGACCATTCGTGACTCGTATTATGAGTTGTCAACGTTGACCACACAGAGCGGATTTCTTTGGTAAAAGGCAGTACATATGCCTACTTTGGCTGGTCATTGTGCATCGTAGCCACACCTGCTACTACTGACTGAAGGGCGTTGTACTTGCTAGTTGAGAACTGATTTTCCGAGACCATTATTTCCCCCTTTGACCGTTTGTGACTCGTGTTATAGTGAACTTTGACCACCCTTATTGGTGAGTCACATATGCCTAGTTTGGTTGTTTGGTGTGCACAGTAGCTACACCGTGCCACTACATATTGAGGTTATTTGTCCTTTCAAGTCAATACATAGGGTTACCAAACAATTGTCTCTCCATTTGACCATTTGTGACTTGTTTTATGAGTTTTCAATGTTGACCACACCTAGTAGATTTCTTTGGTCACTGTGCATGGTAGCCACACAGTGTCACTACAGATTGAAGGTAGTTGTACTTGCTAGAAAACAACTAGTATTCACAGACCATTGTTATCAACTCTGACCATTTGTGGCTCGTGTTATGAGTTGTCAAAGTTTACCAAACATAGTGACATTCTTTGGTCATGGTCACTGACATATGCCTGCTTTGGTTGGTCATCGTGCATTGTATCCACACCGTGCCACTACCTACAGGATATGTTTGTACTAGCTAGTTGATATCTAGTATTTTGAAACGATTGTTTCTCCCTCTGAACATTTGTTACTCGTGTTATGAGTTGTCAATGTTGACCACACATAGTGGAATTATTTTGTCATAGTCAGTGACACATGCATGATTTGGTTGGTCATTGTGCTTGGTAGCCACACTGTGCCACTACATACTGAAGGTCTTTGTACTTGCTGATCGATAACTAGTTTTCATAAACCATTGTTTCCTCCTCTGACCATTGTTGACTCGTGTTATGACTTGTCAAAGTTGATCACACATAGTGACATTTTTTGGTCATGGTCAGTGACATATGCCTACTTTGGTTGGTCATTTTAGATGATAGCCACACCGTGCCACTACTTATTGAATGTCCTTGTGCTTGGTTGTTCATACCTGGTGTTCCCAACCCATTGTTTCCCCCTCCGACCGTTTGTGACTCGTATGATAAGTTGTCAATGTTGACCACACACAGCGGATTTCTCTGGTCAAAGGCAGTACATATACCTACTTTGGGCGGTCATTGTGCATGGTAGCCATTCCGTGCCATTACTGATTGAAGGTCGTTGTTTTTGCTAGTTGAAAATCGATATTCCCAGACCATTGTTTCCCCCACTGACCATTTGTGACTCGTGTTATGGGTGGTGAACGTTGACCACCCATATTGAAAGTCTTTGCTCATGGTCAGTGACATATGCCTAGTTTGGTTGTTTGGTGTGCATAGTCGCCACACCGTGCCACTACGTACTGAATTTATTTGTCCCTTTGAGTCGATACATAGAGTTCCCAAACCATTGTCTCTCCCTCTGACCATTTGTGACTCGTGTTATGGGTGGTGAACGTTGACCACCCATATTGAAAGTCTTTGCTCATGGTCAGTGACATATGCCTAGTTTGGTTGTTTGGTGTGCATAGTCGCCACACCGTGCCACTACGTACTGAATTTATTTGTCCCTTTGAGTCGATACATAGAGTTCCCAAACCATTGTCTCTCCCTCTGACCATTTGTGACTCGTATTATGAGTTGTCAATGTTGACCACACATAGTTGACTTTTATGGTCATAGGCAGTGACGTATGCATCCTTTGGTTGGTAACTGTGCATGCTAGCCACACCGTGTCACTACTTGTTGAAAGTATTTGTACTTGATAGTTGATGACTAGTGTTCCCAATCCATTGTTTCCCCCTATGACCATTTGTGATTCGTGTTACGAGTTTTCAACGTCGACCACACACTGTGATTTTTTTTGGTCATGATAAGTGACATATGCCTGCTTTGGTTTGTCACTGTACATGGTTGTCACGCCATGTCACTGCGTATTGAAGGTCTTTGTGCTTTCTAGCTGATAGCTAGTGTTCCCAAACCATTGTTTCCACCCTCTGACTATCGGTGACTCGTGTTGTGAGTTGTCAACGTTGACCACATGAAGTGAAATTCTTTGGTCATGGTCAGTGACATATGCATACTTTGGTTGGTCACTGTGCATGGTAGTCACACTGTGCCACTACATATTGAAGGTATTCGTACTTGCTAGTCAATAACTAGTATTCACAAACCATTGCCTTCCACTCTGACCATTTGTGAATTGGGTTATGAGTTGTCAACGTTTACCACACATAGTGACATTCTTTGGTCATGGTAAGTGACATAGGCTTGCTTTGGTTGGTCATTGTGCATGATATCCACAGAGTGCCACTACCTTTAGGGAATATTTGTACTAGCTAGTTGATATCTAGTATTTCCAAACTATTATTTCCCCCTCTGAACACTTGTTACTCGTGTTATGGGTTGTCAACGTTGATCGCACATAGTGGAATTCGTTTCGTCATAGTCAGTGATACATGCATGCTTTGGTTGGTCATTGTGCATGGTAGCCACGTTGTGCCACCACATAGTGAAGGTCTTTGTATTTTCTAGTTGATAACTACTGTTCAAAAACCATTGTTTACCCCTATGACCATTCTTGGCTCGTGTTATGAGTTGTTAAAGTTGACCACACTGAGTGAAATTATTCGGCCATGGCTAGTGACATATGCCTACTTTGGTTGGTCATTGTACATGGTAGCCACACCGTGCCACTAGTTATTGAAGGTGCTTGCTCGTTGATACCTGGTGTTCTCAACCCATTGTTTCTCCCTCAGACCATTTGTGACTTGTATTATGTGTTGCCAGTGTTGACCAAACACAGCGGATTTCTTTGGTCAATGCCAGTACATATGCCTACTTTGGGCGGTCATTGTGCATGGTAGCATCACCGTGCTATTACTGATTGAAGGTCGTTGTACTTGCTAGTTGAAAACTGATATTCCCAGACCATTGTTTTGCCCTCTGACCATTTGTGACTCGTGTTATGGGTGGTGAACGTTGACCACCAATATTGAAATTCTTTGGTCATGGTGAGTGACATATGCCTGGTTTGATTGTTCGGTGTGCATAATAGCCATACTGAGCCACTACACATTAAAGTTTTTTATCTTTTGTGGTTGATACATATGGTTCCCAACTTATTGTCTCTCCCTTTGACCATTTGTGACTCCTGTTATGAGTTGTCAATGTTGACCACACATAGTGGACTTCTTTGTTCATAGTCAGTGATGTATGCATCATTTGTTTGGTCACCGTGAATGCTAGCCACACTGCCACAAGTCGTTGAAGGTCTTTGTACTTGCTAGTTGATACCTAGTGTTCCCAACCCATTGTTTCCCCCTCTGACCATTTGTGACCCATGTTTTGAGTTCTCAACGTTGACCACACACTGTGAAATTCTTTTGGTCATGGCTAGTGACATATTCCTACTTTGGTTTGTCACTGTACATGGTTGCCACGCCGTGTCACTAAGGTTTGAAGGTCTTTGTGCTTTTGTTTTGATAGCTAGTGTTCCCAAACCATAGTTACTCCCCTCTGACTATCTGTGACTTGTGTTGTGAGTTGTCAACGTTGACCACATGAAGTGTTATTCTTTGGTCATGGTGAGTGACATATGCATACTTTGGTTGGTCACTGTGCATGGTAGCCACACAGTGCCACTTCATATTGAAGGTTTTTGTACTTGTTTGTTGATAACTAGTATTCACAAACCATTGTTTCCCATTCTGACCATTTGTGACTCGTGTTATGAGTTGTCAAAGTTTACCACACATAGTAACATTCTTTGGTCATGGTCAGTGACATATGCCTGCTTTGGTTGGTCATCGTGCATGGTATCCACACCATGCCACTACCTATAGCAGATCTTTGTACTAGCTAGTTGATATCTACTATTTCCAAACTATTGTTTCCCCCCTCTAAATATTTGTGACTTGTGTTATGAGTTGTCAATGTTGACCACACATAGTGGAGTTATTTTGTGTTAGTCAGTGACAAATGCATGCTTTGGTTGGTCATTGTCCATGGTAGCCACGCTATGCCACTACATATTGAAGGTCTTTGCACTTGCTAGTTGATAAATAGTATTCACAAACCATTGTTTCCCCCTCTGACCATTTTAAGCTCGTGTTTTGAGTTGTCAAATTTGACGACAAAGAGTGACATTCTTTGGTCATGGTTAGTGACATATGCCTAATTTGGTTGGTCATTGTACATGGTAGCCACACCGTGCCACTACTTACTAAAAGGTCCTTGTGCTTGCTAGTTGATACATGGTATTCCTAAGCCATTGTTTCCCCCTCTGACCATTTGTGACACGTATTAGGAGCTGTCAACGTTGACCACACACAACGGATTTCTTTGGTCAAAGGCAGTACATATGCCTACTTTGGTCGGTTATTGTGCATGGTACCCACGCTGTGCTACTACTGATTGAAGGTCATTGTACTTGCTAGTTCAGAACTGATATTCCCAGACCATTATTTCTCCCTCTGACTGTTTGTGAATCGTGTTATGGTTGGTGAATGTTGACCACCCCTATTGAAATTCTTTGGTCATGGTCAGTGACATATGCCTAGTTTGGTTGTTGGGCGTGCATAGTAGCCACACTGTGCCACTACGTTTTGAAGGTTGATGTCCTTTCTTTTTGATACATAGGGTTCCCAAACCATTGTTTCTCCCTCTAACCATTTGTGACTCGTGTTATGAGTTTTCAGTGTTGACCACACAAAGTTGACTGCTTTGGTCATTTCAAGTGATGTAGGCATACGTTGGTTGGTCACTGTGCATTGTAGCCACACTGTGCCACTACACATTGAAGGTATTTGTACTTCCTAGTCGATAATTAGTATTCACAAACCATTGTTTCCCACCCTGACCGTTTGTAAATCGTGCTATGAGTTGTCAAAGCTTACCACACATAGTGATATTCTTTGGTCATGGCCAGTGACATATGCTTCCTTTGGTTGGTCATCGTACATAGTATCCAAACCGCGCCACTACTTATTGAAGGTCCTTGTGCTTGCTAGTTGATACCTGGTGTTCTGAACCCATTGCTTTCCCCTCTGACCATTTATGACTCGTTTTATGAGCTGTCAAGGTTGACCACACACAGCAGATCTCTTTGGTCAAAGGCAGTACATACGCCTACTTTGGGTGGTCATCGTGCATGGTAGCTACACCGTGCTATTACTGATTGAAGGTCGTTCTACTTGCTAGTTGAAAACTGTTATTCCCAGACCATTGTTTCCCCCCTTGACCATTTGTGACTCGTGTTATGGGTTGTGAACGTTGACCACCCGTATTGAAATTCTTTGGTCATGGTGAGTGACATGCCTAGTTTGGTTGTTTGTTGTGCATAATAGTCACACCGTGCCACTACGTGTTAAAGTTATTTGTCCTTTATAGTCAAAACATATGGTTCCCAAACCATTGTCTATCTCTTTGACCATCTGTGACTCGTGTTATGAGTTTTCAATGTTGAGTACACATAGTGGACTTCTTTGGTCATAGTCAGTGACGTATGCATCCTTTGGTTGGTCACCGTGCACGATAGCCACACTGTGCCACTACTTGTTGAAGGTCTTTGTACATGCTAGTTGATAACTAGTGTTCCGAACCCATTGTTTCCCCCTCTGACCATTTGTGACTCGTGTTATGAGTTTTCAACGCTGACTACACACTGTGAAATTCTTTTGGTCATGGTTCGTGACATATGCCTACTTTGGTTTGTCACTGTACATGGTTGCAAAGCCGTGTCACTACGTATTAAAGGTCTTTGTGCTTTATAGTTGATAGCTAGTGTTCCCAAACCATTGCTACTCCCCTCTCACTATCTGTGACTCGTGTTTTGAGTTGTTAACATTGACCACATGAAGTGTAATTCTTTGCTCATGGTCCGTGACATATGCATACTTTGGTTGGTCACTGTGCATGGTAGCCACACTGTGCCACTACATATTGAAGGTATTTGTACTTGCTAGTCGATAACTAGTATTCACAAACCATTTTTTCCCACTGTGACCATTTGTGACTCATGTTTAAGTTATCAAGGTTTACCACACATAGTGACATTCTTTGGTCATGGTCAGTGGCATATGCCTGCTTTGGTTAGTCATCGTGCATGGCATCCACACCGTGCTGCTACCTATAGCAGATCGTTGTTCTAGGTAGTTGATATCTAGTATTTCCAAACTCATGTTTCCCCCTCTGAACATGTGTGACTTGTGTTATGATTTCTCAATGCTGACCACTCATAATGGAATTCTTTCGTCATAGTCAGTGACACATGCATGCTTTGGTTGGACAATGTGCATGGCAGCCACACTGTGCCACTACATACTGAAGGTCTTTGTACTTGCTAGTGGATAACTAGTATTCACAAACCATTGTTTCCCCTTCTAACCATTATTGGCTCGTGTTATGAGTTGTCAAAGTTGACTTAAAAGAGTGACATTGTTTGGTCATCGTCAGTGACATATGCCTAATTTGATTGGTCATTATACATGGTAGCCACACCGTGCCACTGCTTATTGAAGGTCTTTGTGCTTGCTAGTTGATACCTGGTGTTCCGAACCCATTGTTTCCCCCTTCGACCATTTGTGACTTGTATTACGAGTTGTCAATGTTCACCACACACAGCGGATTTCTTTCGTCGAAGGCAATACATATACCTACTTTGGACGGTCATTGTGTATGGTAGCCACACCGTGCTATTATTGATTGAAGGTTGTTGTACTTGCTAGTTGAAAACTGATATTCCTTGACCATGGTTTCCCCCTCTGACCATTTGTGACTCGTGTTATGGGTAGTGAACGTTGACCACCCATATTGAAATTCTTTGGTCATTGGCAGTGACATGTGCCTAGTTTGGTTGTTTGGTGTGCATAGTAGCCACTCCGTGCCACTATGTATTGAAGTTCTTTGACATTTCTAGTCGATACATAGGGTTCCCAAACCATTGTCTCTCCCTCTGACCATTTTTTTACTCATTGTATGAGTTTTCTATGTTGACCACACATAGTGGACTTCTTTGAGTATAGTCAGTGACGTATGCATCCTTTGGTTGGTCCCTGTGCATGGTAGCCACACTGTGCCACTACATATTGATGGTGTTTGTACTTGCTATTCAAGACCTAGTATTCACAAAGCATTGTTTCCCACTCTGACCATTTGTGACTTGTGCTATGAGTTGTCAAAGTTTACCACACATAGTGACATTCTTTGGTCATGGTTAGTGACACATGCCGCCTTTGGTTGGTCATCGTGCATGGTACCCACATTGTGCCACTACCTATAGCAGATCTTTGTACTAGACAGTTGATATCTAGTATTTCCAAACGATTGTTTCCCCCCCTGAACATCTGTAACTCGTGTTATGAGTTGTCAATGCTGATCCCCCATAGTGGAATTCTTTTGTCATAGTCAGTGACACATGCATGCTTTGGTTGGTCATTGTGCATGGTAGCCACACTTTGCCACTACATATTGAAGATCTTTGTACTTGCTAGTCGATAACTAGTATTCACAAACCATTATTACCCCCTGTGACCGTTTTTGGCTCGTGTTATGAGTTGTCAAAGCTGACCACACATATTGACATTCTTTGGTCATGGTCAGTGACATATGCCTAATTTGGTTGGTCATTGTACATGGTAGCCACACCGTGCCACTAATTATTCAAGGTCCTTGTGCTTGCCAGTTGACACTTGGTGTTCCCAACCCATTGTTTTTCTCTCTGACCATTCGTGACTCGTATTATGAGTTGTCGATGTTGACCACACACAGCGGATATCTTTGGTCAAAGGCAGTACATATGCCTACTTTGGTCGGTCATTGTGCATGGTAGCCACACTGTGCTACTTCTGATTGAAGGTCATTGTACTTGCTAGTTGAGAACTGATATTCCCAGACCATTGTTTCCCCGTCTGACTGTTGTGACTCGTGTTATGGTTGGTGAACGTTGACCACCCTTATTGAAATTCTTTGCTCATGGTCAGTGTCATATGCCTGGTTTGGTTGTTCGGCATGCATAGTAGCCACAGCGTGCTACTACGTATTTATTTTCCTTGTCTTTTCTAGTCAATATATATGGTTTCAAATCCATTGTCTCTCCCTCTGACCATTTGTGACTCGTGGTATGAGTTCTCAATGTTGAACACACATAGTGGACTTCTTTGGTCATAGTTAATGACGTATACATACGTTGGTTGGTCAATGTGCATGATAGCCACACTGTGCCACAACAGATTGAAGGTCTTTGTACTGGCAAGTCAATAACTAGTATTCACAAACCATTGTTTCCCACTTTGACCATTTTTGAGGGGTGTTGTCAAAATCTACCACACATAGTGACATTCTTTGCTCATGGTCAGTAACATATGCCTGCTTTGGTTAGTCATCGTGCATGTATCCACACTGTGCCACTACCTATACAAGATCTTTGTACTAGCTGGTTGATATCTAGTATTTCCAAACTATTGTTTCCCCCTTTGAAAATTTGTTACTCGTGTTTTGAGTTGTCAATGTTGACCACACATAGTGGAATTCTTTTGTCATAGTTAGTGACACATGCATGCTTTGGTTGGTCATTGTGCATTGTAGCCACAGTGTGCCACTACATATTGAAGGTCTTTGTACTTGCTTGTCAATAAGTAGTACTCATAAACCATTGTTTCCCCCTCTGACCATTTTTGATTCGTGTTGTGAGTTGTCAAAGTTGACCACACATAGTGACATTCTTTGGTCATGGTCAGTGACATGTGACTACTTTGGTTGGTCATTGTACATGGTAGCAACACCGTGCCACTACTTATTGCAGGTCTCTATGCTTGCTAGTTGATGCCTGGTGTTCCCAACCCATTGTTTTCCCCTCCCCACCATTTGTGATTCAAATTATGAGTTGTCAATGTTGTCCACACACAGCGGATTTCTTTGGTCAAAGCCAGTACATATGCCTACTTTGGGCAGTCAATGTGCATGGTAGCCACACCGTGCTATTACTGATTGAAGGTTGTTGCACTTGCTAGTTGAAAAGTGATATTCCGAGACCATTTTTTCCCCCTCTGGCTATTTGTGCCTCGTGTTATGGGTTGTGAACGTTGACCACCTCTATTGAAATTCTTTGGTCATGGTGAGTGACATATACCTAGCTTGGTTGTTTGGTGTGCATAATAGCCACACCGTGACACTATGTATTAAATTTCTTTGTCCTTTGTAGTCGATGCTTATGGTTCCCAAACCATTGTCCCTCCATCTGACCATTTGTGACTCGTGTTATGAGTCTTCAATGTTGACCACACATAGTGGACTTCTTTGGTCATACTCAGTGACGTATGCATCCTTTGGTTGGTCACCGTGCACGCTAGCCTCACCGTGCCACAACATGTTGAAGGTCTTTGTACTTGAAAGTTGATAACTAGTGTTCCCAACCAATTGTTTCCCCCTCTAACCATTTGTGACTCGTGTTATGAGTTTTCAATGTTGACCACACACTGTGAAGTTCTTTTGGTCATGGTTAGTGACATATGCCTACTTTGGTTTGTCACTATACATGGTTGCCATGCTCTGTCACTACGTATTGAAGGTCTTTGTGCTTTCTACTTGATAGCTAGTGTTGCCAAACCATTTTAACCCCCTCTGAGTATCAGTGACTCGTGTTGTGAGTTGTCAACGTTGACCACATGACGCATAATTCTTTTGTCATGGTCAGTGACATATGCATACTTTGGTTGGTCACTGTGCATCGTAGCCACAGTGTGCCATTACATGTTCAAAGTATTTGTACTTGCTAGTCGATAACTAGTATTCACAAACCATTGTTTCCCACTCTGACCATTTGTGACTCTTGTTATGACTTGTCAAAGGTTACCACACAGTGACATTCTTTGGTCATGGTCAGTGACATATGCCTACTTTGGTTGGTCATCGTGTATGGTATCCACACCGTGCCACTACCTATAGGAGATCTTTGAACTAGCTTGTTGATATCTAGTATTTCTAAACTCTTGTTTCCCCCTCTGAACATTTGTAACTCGTGTTATGAGTTGTCAATGTTGACCACACATATGGCAAGTCTGTTGTCATAGTCAATGACACATGCATGCTCTGGTTGGTCGTAATGCATGGTAGCCACAATGTGCCACTACATATTGAGGGTATTTAAACTTACCAATCGATAAATAGTATTCACCAACCATTGTTTCCCCCACTGACCATTTTTGGCTCATGTTATGAGTTGTCAAATTTGACCACACAGAGTGCCATTCTTTGGTCATAGTCAATGACATATGCCTAACTTTGCTGGTCATTGTACATGGTAGCCACACAGTGCCACTACTTATTGAAGGACCTTGTGCTTGCTAGTTGATACCTGGTGTTCCCAAACCATTGTTTTCCCCTCTGACCATTCCTGACTCGTGTTATGACTTGTCAATGTTGACCACACACAGCGGATCTCTTTCGTCAAAGGCAGTACATATGCCTACTTTGGTCGGTCATTGTGCATGGTAGCCACACTGTGCTATTGCTGATTGAAATTCGTTGTACTTGCTAGTTGAGAACAGATTTTCATAGACCATTGTTTCCCCCTCTGACCGTTTGTGACTCCTGTTATGGTCGGTGAACGTTGACCACCCCTGTTGAAATCATCTGGTCATGGTTAGTGACATGTGCCTAGTTTGGTTGTTTGGTGTGCATAGTAGCCACACCGTGCTACTATGTATTAAATTCCTTTGTCTTTTCTAGTCAATACATAGGGTTCCCAAACCATTGTCTCTCCCTCTGACCCTTTGTGACCCGTGATATGAGGTGTCAATGTTGACCACACATAGTGGACTTCTTTGGTCATAGTCAGTGACGTATGCATATTTTGGTTGGTCAATGTGCATGGTAGCCACACTATGCCACTACGGATCAGAGGTGTTTGTACTTGCTAGTCATAACTAGTATTCACAAAGCACTTTTTCCCACTCTGACCATTTTGACTCGTGTTGTGAGTTGTCAAAAATTACCACACATAGTGACATTATTTGGTCATGGTCAGTGACATATTCCTGCTTTGGTTGGTCATCGTGCATGATATCCACAACATGCCACTACCTAAAGCAGATCTTTGCATTAGCTAGTTGATACATAGTATTTCCAAACTATTGTTCCCCCTTCTCAACATTTGTTACCGGTGTTATGAGTTGTGAATGTTGACCACACATAGTGGAATTCTTCCGTCATAGTCAGTGATCCATGCATGCTTTGGTTGGTCATTGTGCATGGCAGCCACACTGTGCCACTACATATTGAAGGTCTTTGTACTTGCCAGTCGATAACTAGTATTCATAAACCATTGTTTCCCCATTCTAACCATTTTTGAACATGTTATGAGTTGTCAAAGTTGACCACACATAGTGACATTCTTTGGTCATGGTCAGTGACATATGCCTACTTTGGTTGGTCATTGTACATGGTAGCAACACCGTGACACTACTTATTGAAGGTCCTTGTGCTTGCTAGTTGATACCTGGTGTTCCCAACCCAGTGTTTCCACCTTCGACCATCGGTGACTCGTGTTATGAGCTGTCAATGTTGACCACACACAGCGGATTTCTTTGGTCAAAGGTAGAACATATGCCTAATTTGGTCGGTCATTGTGCATGGTAGCCACATCGTGCTATTACTGATTGAAGGTCGTTGTACTTTGTAGTTGAGAACTCATATTCCCTGACCATTTTTCCCCCTCTGACCGTTTGTGCCTCGTGTTATGGTTGGTGAATGATGACCACCCCTATTGAAATTCTTCGGTTATGGTCAGTGACATATGCCTAGTTTGGTTGTTTGGTGTGCATAGTAGCCACACTGTGCCATTACGTATTGAAGTTCTTTATCCTTTCAAGTAAATACATAGGATTCCCAAAGCACTGTCTCTCCCTCTGACCATTTGTGATTCGTGTTATGAGTTGTCAATGTTGACTACACATATCGGACTTATTTGGTCATACTCAGTGACGGATGCATCCTTTCGTTGGTCATTATGCATGGTAGCCACACTGTGCCACTACATATTGAAGGTATTTGTACTTTCTAGTCGATAGCTAGCATTCACAAACCATTGTTTCGCACTCTGACCATTTGTGACTTGTGTTATGAGTTGTCAAAATTTACCACTGCTCTCAATGTTGACCACACGTAGTGGAATTCTTTCGTCATAGCCAGTGACACATGCATGCTTTGGTTGGTCATTGTGCATGCTAGCCACACCGTGCTATTACCGATTGAAGATTGTTGTACTTGCTAGTTTAAAACTACTATTCCCAGACCATTGTTCCCCCCTCTGACCATTTGCTACTCGTGTTATGGGTTGTGAACGTTGACCAAATATGTCAAACGTTTTTGGTTATGGTGAGTGACATATACCTAGCTTGGTTGTTTGGTGTGCATGATAGCCACACCGTGACACTACATATTAAAGTTCTTTGTCCTTTGTAGTCGATACATATCGTTCCCAAACTATTGTCTCTCCATCTGACCATTTGTGACTCGTATTATGAGTTGTCAATGTTGACTACACACTGTGGACTTCTTTGGTCATAGTCATTGACGTATGCATCCTCTGATTTTTCACCGTGCATGCCAGCCACACGGTGCCACAACTTGTTGAAGGTCTTTGAACTTGCTAGTTGATAACTAGTATTCCTAACCCATTGTTGCCCCCTCCTGTTGAAATAGTGTGCACCTTGTCCACTGCCTAGCTGGCTAGCTACACATACAGACAAGGCATGCACTGCTCTATGGAGTATGTCCCCTTGGTCTGTTCTGAGATGGGCCAGGAATGCACTGCCCATAATGGGTATGTCCCCTGTGGCTCATCATAGGAACCATACCTTTTTGGCTTGGTTGATTAGGCACCGGAGTCTCAAACCAGAGGTCGCGGGTTCAAACCCCGCGACGGCCGCAATTTTCTTTGNTGTTGAAATAGTGTGCACCTTGTCCACTGCCTAGCTGGCTAGCTACACATACAGACAAGGCATGCACTGCTCTATTGAGTATGTCCCCTTGGTCTGTTCTGAGATGGGCCAGGAATGCACTGCCCATAATGGGTATGTCCCCTGTGGCTCATCATAGGAACCATACCTTTTTGGCTTGGTTGATTAGGCACCGGAGTCTCAAACCAGGGGTTGCGGTTTCAAACCCCGCGACGGCCGCAATTTTCTTTGTGGCCAAAACTGGGACAGGAAGCTTCTAGGAAGCTTACTAGAGCCTGCCTTGAGGATGACACCTTGCGGTCTAAGGACGCGCCAAGTAGGAATGTAGGATGAGGTTGGCTCCAGTGGAGCCACTACAAGCAGAAGCTTTAGCAAAGCTCTGCAAGTATAAAAGCCTGTACCTTGCATGCATCCATTTACAGTTCTTGCCTTTGAGACTCCTCACAGAGTGTCCAACCAAAGGTAGACACTAAAGACCAACATGCGGACTTCGTGAGGTTGCAAACCAAACGAACCTAAAGTGTGGATCCCTCGTTCGAGGGTGATATGTTATCTTGGTTGCAATACCAAGAGCGGTTGGCGGCCTTCCATGTCGGGACCCGTTTTCTAGACCGTTGCTATCCGGCGCATTGACAAAGGGTTATGGGCCCACACTTCTGGTTCTAAGGCACGCTTCCAAGACCGACTAGCGCGTGGTCTTGCAGGGCGCACGGGTACAACAGGGACACGACCATCGGACGGCTCCATCTGCTCCATCGGCTCCATCGGCTTCTTCAGGTAGGGTGCGCGCACGTGGCGGACTAGGGGACGAGGAATCGCTCTGTCCATGTTGGACAAGACCCTCGAGCCCCAACGGGATTAAGCTGTACCCCTTTTTAGAAGGTGGTACGACCCCGAGTCCGTTCTCTCACGACGGCACCATCGCCTTAGGCGATCATCGGCGGGAGGGGTATGCAACGGAATCAACTGCACCTTTGACAACGGTCGCAGTCAGCAGCCTCATCAGCCTCATCGGCCTTAATGAAGCACAGTAGCAGCGAAGCAAAGAAGACGAGCAACCGCAAGAAATGGCGGATCCGACTCCAGCCCGCCTTGAGGCGGGTATGTCCAAATTCACGGGGACGGGTTTTCCCTTGTGGAAATGGCAGTTTGAGATTGTCATGAACGTGCGTGGCTACCTCGACATTCTAAAAGGGAACAAGATAGCACCAGCCGATGCGACCGTGACGACGCATGCGGCTGACCTTGCAGCATGGACGATGAAGAACAACATGGCTCTCGCCATTCTTGTGACGTCCATCAACGAGACTCAACACTCCCACATCACAGGATGCACTTTGGCTGCCGAGGCCTACGCAAAACTCGCACGCGTACATCAATCAAATGCTCTAGCAAACCGACTCTTCATCTTCCAACGGTTGATGTCAATGAGGGTGAGCAAAGGAGAATCGAAACCCGCATTTTTGCAGTCGTTCGACAACGTGCTGCAAGAGGTCTAGCAAATGGAATGGAATCTTGACTCCAACATGCGTGCCATGATCCTTCTAATGGCGCTGCCGGAAAGCTGGGGGTCCTTGATCATCGTATTTGGCGGTTAGAAGGAGGCAGATCTGACGTATGAGGCTGTAGCCGAACACGTCCGCAACGAGTCCATGCGACGCAGTGGCGCCAAGGCAAACATCTCAGCCTATGCCTCTCGTTTCGGTGGACAAAGTGCAAGCTCTCGCTCCAGTCAAGGCAACAGCGAAAGCGGTGGCGGTGGAGGGAAAGGCAATGGTGGCGGGAAGAGTTCCAAGAAGCCCGGCAACTGTCACAACTGTGGCAAGGCTGGGCACTGGGCTAGGGACTGCCGTAGTCCCAAGAAAGAAGGCGGGAACAAAGGTGGAAAGGAGAAGAAGGAGCTCACCAACATGATGGCTAGGGGGCTGCCCATGAAGGGCGCAACGATCCTTAGGCCTGGGGAATTCGCCCTTGACTCGGGCACCAACCACCACTCATCAAAAGAGAAGGGTGGATTTGTCTCCATGGCCGAATCTGTCATGCGCATCAAGTGTGCAAACGGTGGTGTCGTCCAAGCCATGGGCGAAGGTAACAAGGTGATCACGTTCAACGTGAATGGTGCGGAGAAGGCAGTCAACCTTCAAAAGGTGGTGTACATGCCCTCCTTCGCAGCAAACTTACTGTCCGTGTCACAAATCACCGATAACAACATGACACTGGTGTTCACCAACAAAGAAGCGGTGGCTCTCAAAAACGAGGACATCGAGATTTTGTACACCAAAGACGACCTCATGCTTCAAGTTCCAAGAGTCGAAGGCCTCTACGTGCTTCAAACCAAAGTCACCAAGGCGTCGGATGAGGGACTCGCATGTGCGACCAAGACAGTGGCACCGGAGCCGAAGGATGCACCACTGGCGACCGCTGCGGCCGCCACATCAACCAAGGACACTGATGCTGAGCTGTGGCACAGGCGATTTGGCCACGTGGCCAACAGCACGCTGCAAAAGATGCAAGAGCAAGAGGTAGTCCNCGGAATGGAAGGGTGCACTATGAAGCATGGCGAAGGGTGTACATTGTGTGAACCATGCCTCCAAGCGAAGGCAAAGAAGAAGCCGTTTGGGAGAGGAGGTCAACGAGCGGAGCACGTCTTGGAACTGATACACAGTGACGTGTGTGGACCCTTCCGCACACCGTCTAACGGAGGAAGCAAGTACTTCCTGACCTTCATTGACGACCACAGCCGCAAGTTGTGGATCTACTTCCTCAAAACAAAGGGAGAGGTCAAGGAGAAGCTCCTCGAGTTTGTCGCCATGGTGGAGTGGCAAACGTCCAAGAAGGTGAAGGCGCTCCGAAGTGACAACGGGGGTGAGTACGAGGCATGCAAGCCTTGGCTCAAGCATCATGGCATCCGCCACAAGCAAACCACCCCTTACAACCCCCAAAGCAACGACGTTGCCGAGAGGATGAACCAGACCCTACTCGGCATGGTGCGAAGCATGCTCTTCGACGCCAAGCTCCCACCTCACGTTTGGGCTGAAGCAGCAACAACGGCTTGCTACCTCTTGAACCTCACACCAGCGACCGCCTTGCGAAAGCATGGAAAGGAGCAGGACAAGCAGCTGAAGACCCCACAGGAAGCATGGTCGGGAAAGAAACCCAACGCATCTCATCTGAAGGTGTTCGAGTCAACTGCATGGGTGAAGATCCAGTCGGGAGAAGGTGGAGGCAAGCTCGACGCACGGTCCAAGAAGTGCATCATGGTTGGGTACAACACGTCACACAAAGCCTATCGGCTTTGGGACCAGGCAGCACGCAAGCTCGTGAGGAGCCGCGACGTCGTGTTCGACGAACGCATCCTTGGAAAGGGAGAGCTGCTGGACCCGACCCTCACTCCCAAAGCGGGAGAGTGGATTGTGTTGCTTGAGTCCGGAGACCAAGCACCCGACAACTGGCTCGCCTTGCCAGCAGGTGGTGGGAATGGGAGAGTGGCTGCGGAGGATGATGCAGCATCTGACATGGACGCGGATACCGAGGCGTCCGAGGCTTCCGAGTCTGACTTGGAGTCTGACGACTCTTCTGACGACAACGACGACGACAAACCACCACCTGTGGAAGCACCAGCACCAGAGCAAGAAGCGGCACCACTACCCCGGCACAGTTTGCGACCAAAGAGAGCACCTTTGCGGTATGAGGATGATTGGACCGGCCTTAGCTGGTCGTGCTTGGCTCAGGGAGAGCCATCCACGGTGGCGGAGGCCATGAATGGCCCAGATGCGGCCAAGTGGAAGGAGGCAGTGGATAGCGAGCTTGCATCCATTGCCGAGAACGGCACGTGGGTGCTGGTGGATAGACCCGACAAGGCCCACGTGGTGGGATCCAAGTGGGTCCTCCGAGTGAAGAAGAAGCAAGACGGCAACATTGACAAGTTCAAGGCAAGGGTAGTGGCTAAGGGGTTCTATCAACGCCCGGGCTCCGAGTACGATGAGATGTTCGCGCCCGTCGTGACCTTTGCCTCCATCCGCTCTCTCCTTGGCATTGCTGCCGCAAAGAACTTGGAGATACACCAGATGGACATCAGGACAGCTTTCCTTCATGGGAAGATTGACAAGGAAGTGCTGATGGAGGTGCCCGAAGGAGTTGAAGCTCCCAAGGGCAAGGTGTGCAAATTGGTGAAAGCGCTCTACGGGCTGAAACAGGACCCAAGGATGTGGTAAAAAGAGATGGACGGTTTCATGACCGGCCTCTCCTTTGCGCATTGCCAGAATGACCCGAGCATGTACGTGCGCGATGATGGGAGAGGGCTGATGCTGGTTGCGTTGTACGTGGATGATCTGATCATCTGCTCATCTTCGGTCGAGCTGCTGGATGGGCTGAAGTCTGACCTCAGCAAAAGGTTCAAGATGAAGGACATGGGTTCTCTCGAGTACTACCTTGGGATTGCCATCCACCGCAACCGAGTAGCAGGCACCATCGAACTCAACCAAACCAAATACATTGGTGAGGTGCTGAAGCGCTATCACATGGAAGACTGCAAACCTGTCAGCATTCCAATGACGACCGACACAAAGCTGAAGGCCTCCATGTCGCCAAGCAACAAAGCAGAACAAAGGGAGATGCAAGACATCCCCTACCAGTCCGCCGTGGGTAGCATCATGTACGCCATGGTAGGGACTCGTCCGGACATCTGCTATGCTGTGGGACAAGTGAGCAGATTCGTGGCCAACCCTGGGCCACAACATTGGCCGGTTGTCAAGCGCATCTTGCGCTACCTGCAGAAGACACGTCACATGGGCCTCGTCCTTGGAGGCCAAGAAGGAACGGACCCCCTTCGTCTGAAATGCTACACCGACGCTGACTGGGGAGGAAATCTTGACGACAGGAAATCCACCTCTAGATACGTGTGTATCTTGAATGGCGCTGCCGTCTCATGGGCCAGCAGGAAGCAGGATTGTGTTTCCGTGTCCACGGCTGAGGCAGAGTACGTTGCTTTGTCTTAGGTGTGCAAGGAGACTCAATGGCTTGGCAGCCTGCTTGGCGAAATGACAGTGCCACAGAAAGACGCCACGATTGTACACGTGGACAACATGAGCACCATCCCGATGGCTGAAGACGAGATCATCTCCCGGCGAACGAAGCACATCGACATACGTTACCACTACTCACGTGATCT
>SZWC01000067.1:510237-528494 GCA_023375785.1 Penium margaritaceum
AAAGAGTGTCCAACCAAAGGTAGACACTAAAGACCAACATGCGGACTTTGTGAGGATGCAAACCAAACGAACCTAAAGTGTGGATCCCTCGTTCGAGGGTGATATGTTATCTTGGTTGCAATACCAAGAGCGGTTGGCGGCCTCCCATGTCGAGACCCGTTTTCTAGACCGTTGCTATCCGGCGCATTGACACNGCAGCCTGCTTGGCGAAATGACAGTGCCACAGAAAGACGCCACGATCGTACACGTGGACAACATGAGCACCATCTCGATGGCTGAAGACGAGATCATCTCCCGGCGAACGAAGCACATCGACATACGTTACCACTACTCACGTGATCTAGTCATGAAGAATGTGGTGGACTTGCAGCATTGCGGAACAAAGAGCATGCTTGCTGACTGCATGACCAAGCCGCTGGACAGCGACTTGCATTATGCAGGCATTCGTGGATTCGGCATGAGGAGTGCGGCAGAGGAAGGGTGAGCTCCAAGGCATTGATGGAGCCGAGCAAGGGACAGATGGACAGAGGTGCAAGGGAGAGATTTGTTGAAGTAGTGTGCACCTTGTCCACTGCCTAGCTGGCTAGCTACACATACAGACAAGGCATGCACTGCTCTATGGAGTATGTCCCCTTGGTCTGTTCTGAGATGGGCCAGGAAAGCACTGCCCATAATGGGTATGTCCCCTGTGGCTCATCATAGGAACCATACCTTTTTTACTTTGTTGATTAGGCACCGGAGTCTCAAACCAGAGGTCGCGGGTTCAAACCCCGCGACGGCCGCAATTTTCTTTGTGGCCAAAACTGGGACAGGAAGCTTCTAGGAAGCTTACTAGAGCCTGCCTTGAGGATGACACTTGGCGGTCTAAGGACGCGCCAAGTAGGAATGTAGGATGAGGTTGGCTCCAGTGGAGCCACTACAAGCAGAAGCTTTAGCAAAGCTCTGCAAGTATAAAAGCCTGTACCTTGCATGCATCCATTTACAGTTCTTGCCTTTGNAGAGTGTCCAACCAAAGGTAGACACTAAAGACCAACATGCGGACTTTGTGAGGATGCAAACCAAACGAACCTAAAGTGTGGATCCCTCGTTCGAGGGTGATATGTTATCTTGGTTGCAATACCAAGAGCGGTTGGCGGCCTCCCATGTCGAGACCCGTTTTCTAGACCGTTGCTATCCGGCGCATTGACACCTCCGACCATTTGTGACTCGTGTTATGCGTTCTCAACGTTGACCACACACTGTGAAATTCTTTTGGTCATGGTTAGTGACATATGCCTACTTTGGTTTGTCACTGTACATGGTTTCCATGCTGTGTCACTACGTATTGAAAGTCTTTGTGCTTTCTAGTTGATAGCTAATGTTCTCAAACCATTGTTACCCCCCTCTGACTTTCAGTGACTCGTGTTGTGAGTTGTCAATGTTGACCACATGAAGCGTAATTCATTGGTCATGGTCAGTGACATATGCATACTTTGGTTGGTCACTGTGCATGGTAGCCACACTGTGCCATTACATACTGAAGGTATTTGTACTTGCTAGCCCAGAACTAGTATTCACAAACCATTGTTTTCCACTCTTACCATTTGTGCCTCGTGTTATGAGTTGTCAACGTTTACCACACATATTGTTAGTCTTTGGTCATGATCAGTGACGTATGCCTACTTTGGTTGGTCATCGTGTATAATATCCATACCGTGCTACTACCTATAGGAGATATTTGTACTACCTAGTTGATATCTACTATTTCCAATTTTTTTAATACCCTTCTGAACATTTGTGACTCGTGTTATGAGTTGTCAATGTTGACTACACGTAGTGGAAATCGTTCTTCATAGTCAATGACACATGCATGCTTTGGTCGGTGATTGTGCTTTGTAGCCACACTGTGCCACTACATATTGAAGGTCTTTTTACTTGCTAGTGGATAACTAGTATTCACAAACCATTGTTTCCCCCTTCTGAACATTTTGGACTTGTGTTATGAGTTGTCAAAATTGACCA
The DNA here is from genome assembly GCA_023375785.1 of Penium margaritaceum. Classification (NCBI taxonomy): domain Eukaryota; kingdom Viridiplantae; phylum Streptophyta; class Zygnematophyceae; order Desmidiales; family Peniaceae; genus Penium; species Penium margaritaceum. Next base: position 512,239 of record SZWC01000067.1, read on the forward strand.
CACATAGTGACATTCTTTGGTCATGGTCCCCCTCTGAACATTTGTTACTCGTGTTATGAGTTGTCAATGTTGANATCTGGTTGGTCATTGTATATGGTAGCCATACTGTGCCCCTGATTATTGAAGGTCATTGTGCTTGCTAGTCGATACCTGGTGTTCCCAAACCATGGTTTCCCCCTTGACCATTCGTGGCTCGCATTATGAGTTGTCAACGTAAACTAGACACAGGAGCTTTCTTTGTTCAAAGGCAGTACATATGCCTACTTTGGTTGGTCATTGTGCATGGTAGCCACACCGTGCTACTATTGATTAAAGGTCTTTGTACTTGCTAGTTGAGAACTGACATTCCCACACCATTGCTTCTCCCTCTGACCGTTTGTGACTCGTATTATGGTTGGTGAACGTTGACCACCCCTATTGAAATTCTTAGGTCATGGTGTGTGAGACATGCCTTGTTGGGTTGTTCTGTGTGCATAGTAGCCACACTGTGCCACTACGTATTGAGGTGCTTTTTCCTTTCTAGTCAATACATAGGGTTTCCAAACCATTGTCTCTCCCTCTGACCAGTTGTGACTCGTGTTATGAGTTGTCAATGTTGACCACACATAGTGGAATTCTATGGTCATATTCAGTGAGGTATGCATCCTTTGGTTGGTCACTGTGCATGGTAGCCACACTGTGCCACTACATGTTGAAGGTATTTGTACTTGCTAGTCAACAACTAGTATTCACAAACCATTTTTTCCTACGCCGACCATTTGTGACTCCTGTTATGATTTGTCGATGTTTACCACACGTAGTGACATTCTTTGGTCATGGTTAGTGACATACGCCTACTTTAGTAACATCGTGCATGGTATCCACATTGTGCCACTACCTAAAGCAGATCAGTGTACTAGCTTGTTCAAATCTAGTATTTCCAAACCATTATTTCCTTCATCTGAACATTTTTGACTCGTGTTATGAGTTGTTTCTTTTGTCATAGTCAGTGACANTGTACTTGCTAGTTGATAACTAGTATTCACAAACCATTGTTTCCCCCTCTGACCATTTTTGGCTCGTTTTATGAGTTGTCAAAGTTGACCACACAGAGTGACATTCTTTGGTCATGGTCAGTTACATATGCCTCATCTGGTTGGTCATTGTATATGGTAGCCATACTGTGCCCCTGATTATTGAAGGTCATTGTGCTTGCTAGTCGATACCTGGTGTTCCCAAACCATGGTTTCCCCCTTGACCATTCGTGGCTCGCATTATGAGTTGTCAACGTAAACTAGACACAGGAGCTTTCTTTGTTCAAAGGCAGTACATATGCCTACTTTGGTTGGTCATTGTGCATGGTAGCCACACCGTGCTACTATTGATTAAAGGTCTTTGTANCCGACCATTTGTGACTCCTGTTATGATTTGTCGATGTTTACCACACGTAGTGACATTCTTTGGTCATGGTTAGTGACATACGCCTACTTTAGTAACATCGTGCATGGTATCCACATTGTGCCACTACCTAAAGCAGATCAGTGTACTAGCTTGTTCAAATCTAGTATTTCCAAACCATTATTTCCTTCATCTGAACATTTTTGACTCGTGTTATGAGTTGTTTCTTTTGTCATAGTCAGTGACACATGAATGCTTTGGTTGGTCATTGTGCATGGTAGCCACACGGTGCCACTACATATTGAAGGCCTGTGTACTTGCTAGTCAATAGCTAGTATTCAAAAACCATTGTTTCCCCCTCTGACCATTTTAGGCTCGTGTTATGAATTGTCATTCTTGAAGACACATAGTGACATTCTTTGGTCATGGTCAGCGACATATACCAAATTTGGTTGGTCATTGTATATGATAGCCACACCGTGCCACTACTGATTGAAGGTCCTTGTGCTTGCTTGTTGATACATAGTGTTCCCAAACCATTGTTTCGACCTCTAACCATTTCTGACTTGTATTTTGAGTTTTCAACGTTGACCACACACAGCGGATTTCTTTGGGTGAAGGCAGTACACATGCCCACTTTGGTCGGTCATTGTGCATGGAAGCCACACCGTGCTACTACTGATTGAAGGTCATTGTTCTTGCTAGTTGAGAACAGATATTCCCAGACCATTGTTTCCCCCTCTGACTGTTTGTGACTCGTGTTATGGTTGGTGAACGTTGACCACCCATATTGAAATTCTTTGGTCATGGTGAGTGAAATATGCCTAGTTTGGTTGTTCAGTGTGCATAGTGGCCACGCCGTGTCACTACGTATGGAAGTTCTTTATCCTTTCTAGTCAATACATCAGGTTCCCAAACCATTGTCTTTTCCTCTGACCATTTGTGACTTGTGTTATGAATTGTCAATGTTGACAACACATAGTGGACATCTTTGGTCACAGTCAATAACATATGCATACGTTGCTTGGTCACTGTGCATGGTATCCACACTCTGCAACTACAGATTGAAGGTATTTGTACTTACTAGTGGATAACTAGTATTCAAAAACCATTCTTTCCCACTCTGACCATTTGTGACTCATGTTATGAGTTTTCAAAATTTACCACACATAGTGACATCTTTGGCCATGGTCAGTGACAGATGCCTGCTTTGGTTGCTCATTGTGCCTGGTATCCACACCGTGCCACTTCATATAGCAGATATTCGTACTAGCTAGTTGATATCTAGTATTTCCAATCTATAGTTTCCCCCTTTGAACATTTGTTTCTCCTGGTATGAGTTTTAAATGTTGACCACACATAGTGGAATTCTTTCTTCATAGTCGGTGACACATGCATGCTTTGATTGGTAATTGTGCATGGTAGCCACAGTGTGCGACTACATATTGAAGATCTCTGTACTTGGTAGTCCATAACTAGTATTCATAAACCATTGTTTCCCCCTCTGACCATTTTTGACTCGTGTTATGAGCTGTCAAAATTGACCACACATTGTGACATTCTTTGGTCAGAGGCAGTACATATGCCTACTTTGGATGGTCATTGTGCATGGTAGCCACAACGGGCTATTACTGATTGAAGTTCGTTGTACTTGCTAGTTGCAAACTGATATTCCCACACCATTGTTTCCCCCTCTGACCATTTGTGACTCGTGTTATGGGTGGTGAACGTTGACCACCCATATTGAAATTCTTTGGTCATGGTCAGTGACGTATGTCTAGTTTGGTTGTTTGGTGTGCATAGTAGCCACACTGTGCCACTACATATTAAAGTTCGTTTTTATTTCGAGTGGATACATAGGGTTCCCAAACCATTGTCCCTTTCTCTGCCCTTTCTTGACTTGTGTTATGTGTTGTTAATGTTGACTACACATAGTGGACTTCTTTGGTCATAGTCAGTGACGTATGCATTCTTTGGTTGGTCACTGTGCATGCTAGCCACACCGTGCCACTACCTGTTGAAGGTCTTTGTACTTGCTAGCTGATAACTAGTGTACCCAACCCATTGTTTCCCCCTGAGACCATTTGTAACTCGTGTTATGAGTTTTCAATGATGACCACACACTGTGAAATTGTTTTGGTCATGGTTAGTGACATATGCCTACTTTGGTCTGTCACTGTACATGGTTGCCACGCCATGTCACTACGTGTTGAAAGTATTTGTGCTTTCTAGTTGATAGCTAGTATTTCCAAACCATTTTTACCCCCTTCTGACTATCTGTGAATCGTGTTGTGAGTTGTCAACGTTGACCACATGAAGTGAACTTCTTTTGTCATGGTCAGTGACATATGCAACTTTGGCTGGTCTCTTTGCATGGTAGCCACACTGTGCCACTACGTATTGAAGGAATTTGTTCTTACTAGTCGATAACTAGTATTCACAAACCATTGTTTCCCACTCTGACCATTTGTGAATCGTGTTATGAGTTATCAATGTTGACCACACATAGTGGAATTATTTCGTCATAGTCAGTGACACATGCATGCTTTGGTTGGTCATTCTGCATGGTAGCCACACTCTGCCACTACATAGTGAAGGTCTTTGTACTTTCTAGTCGATAACTAGGAATCACAAACCATTGTTTCTCTCTTGGACCATTTTGGCTTGTGTTATGAGTTGTCAAAGTTGACAACATAGAGTGACCTTCTTTGGTTATGCTCAGTGACATATGCCTAACTCGGTTGGTCATTATACATGGTAGCCATAACGTGCCACTACTTATTGAAGGTCCTTGTGCTTGCTAGTTGAAACCTGGTGTTCCCAAACCATTTTTCCCCCTCTGACCAGTTCTGACTCGTGTTATGAGTTGTCAACGTTGACCACACAGAGTAGATGTCTTGGTCAAAGGCAGTACATATGCCTACTTTCGTCGGTCATTGTGTATGGTAGCCACACCGTGCTACTACTGATTGAAGGTCTTTGTACTTGCTAGTTGAGAACTGATATTCCCAGAACATTGTTTCCCCCTCTGACCATTTGTGACTCGTGTTATGGTTGGTGAAAGTTGACTACCCCTATTGAAATTATGTGGTCATGGTCAGTGACATATGCCTAGTTTGGTTCTTCGGTGTGCATAGTAGCCACACCGAGCCTCAACGTATTGAAGTTCTTTGTCCTTTCTCGTCAATACATAGGGCTCCCAAACCATTGTCTCTCCCTCTGACCATTTGTGCCTCGTGTTATGAGTTGTCAATGTTAACCTTACATAGTGGACTTCCTTGGTCGTACTCAGTGATGTATCCATCCTTTGGTTGCTCACTTTGCATGGTAGCCACATTTTGCCACTACATATTGGAGGTATTTTGTACTTGCTAGTCGATAACAAGTATTCACAAACCATTGTTTCCCACTATGACCATTTGTGACTCCTGTTATGAGTTGTCCAAGTTTACCATACAAAGTGACATCCTTTGGTCATGGTCAGTGACATATGCCTGCTTTGGTTGGTCATCATGCATAACATCCACACCGTGCCACGACCTATAGCAGATCTTTGTACTAGCTAGTTGATATCTAGTGTTTCCAAACTATTGTGTCCCCCACTGAATATTTGCAACTCATGTTATGAGTTCTCAATGTTGACGAAACATGGTGGAAGTAGTCCGTCATAGTCAGTGACACATGCATGCTTTGGTTGGTCATTGTACATGGTAGCCACACAGTGCCACTACTAGTTGAGAACTGATATTCCCAGACCATTGTTTCCCCCTCCGACCATTTGTGACTCGTGTTATGGTTGGTGAACGTTTACCACCCCTATTGAAATTCTGTGGTCATGGTCGGTGACATATGCCTAGTTTGGTTGTTGGGTGTGCATAGTAGCCACACCGAGCCCCAACGTATTGAAGTTCTTTGTCCTTTCTAGTCAATACATAGGGTTCCCAAACCATTGTCTCTCGCTCTGACCATTTGTGCCTCGTGTTATGAGTTGTCAATGGTAACCACACAAAGTAAACGTCTTTGGTGATAGTCAGTGACGTATGCATCCTTTGGTTGCTCACGATGCATGGTAGCCACATTCTGCCACTACATATTGGAGGTTTTTATACTTGCTAGTCAATAACAAGTATTCACAAACCATTGTTTCCCACTACGACCATTTGTGACTCGTGTTACGAGTTGTCAAAGTTTACCACACAAAGTGACATTCTTTGATCATGGTCAGTGACATATGCCTACTTTGGTTGGTCATCGTGCATAATATCCACACCGTGCCACTACCTATAGCAGATCTCTATACTAGCTAGTTGATATCTACTGTTTCCAAACTATTGTTTCCCCCTCTGAATATTTGTGACTCCTGTTATGTTTTGTCAACGTTGACCACACAGAGTGGAAATAGTTCGTCATAGTCAGTGACACATGCATGCTTTGGTTGTTCATTGTGCATGGTAGCCACACAGTGCCACTACATGTGGAAGGTCTATGTACTTGCCAGTCAATACCTATTATTCACTAACCATTGTCTCCCCCTATGACCGTTTTTGGCTCGTGTTATGAGTTTTCAAAGTTGACCACAGAGAGTGACATTCTTTGGTCATGGTCAGTGAAATATGCCTAATTTGGTTGGTCATTATACATGGCAGCCACACCATGCCACTACTTATTGAAGGTCCTTGTGCTTGCTAGTTGATACCTGGTATTCCCAAACCATTGTTTCCCTCTCCGACCTTTCATGACTCGTATTATGAGTTGTCAACGTTGACCACACACAGTAGATTTCTTTGGTCAAAGGCAGTACACATGCCTAATTTGGTCGGGAAGTGTGCATGGCAGCCACACCGTGCTACTACTGATTGAAGGTCATTGTACTTGCTAGTTGAGAAATGATATTCCCAGACAATTGTTTACCCCTCTGACCGTTTGTGACTCGTGTTATGGTTGGTGAACGTTGACCACCCCTATTCAAATGCTTTTGTCATGGTCAGTGGTATATGCCTAGTTTGGTTGTTTGGTGTGCATAGTAGCCACATTGTGCCACTACGTATTGAAGTTCTTTGTCATTTATAGTCGATACATAGAGTTCCCAAGACATTGTCTCTCCCTCGGACCACTTTTGACTCGTGTTATGAGTTGTCAATGTTGAGTATACATAATGCACTTGTTTGGTCATAGTCAGTGACGTATGCATGCTCTGGTTGGTCACTGTGCATGGTAGCCACACTGTGCCACTACATATTGAAGGTACTTGTACTTGCTAGTCGATAACTAGTATTCACAGACCATTGTTTCCCACTCGGACGATTTGTGACTCTTGTTATGAATTGTCAACGTTTACCACACATAGTAACATTCTTTGGTCATGGTCGGTGACATATGCCTCCTTTGGTTGGTCATCGTGCATGGTATCCGCACCGTGCCACTACCTATAGCTATTTGATGTCTAGTATCTCCAAACTATTGTTTCCCCCGCTGAATAATTGTGACTTGTTTTATGAGTTGTCAATGTTGACCACACATAGTGGAATTCTTTTGTCATATTCAGTGACACATGCACGCTTTGGTTGGTCATTATTTAGGGTAGCCACAGTGTGCCACTACACATTGAAGGTATTCGTACTTGCTAGTTAATGACTAGTATTCACAAACCATTGTTTCCTCCTCTAGCCATTTTTGGCTCGTATTATGAGTTGTCAAAGGTTACAACACAGATTGATATTCTTTGGTCATAGTCAGTGACATATACCTAATGTGTTTGGTCATTGTTTCCCTCTGATCATTTGTGACTCGTGTATGAGTTTTCAACGTTGACCACACACTGTGAAATTCTTTTGGTCATGGTTAGTGACATATGCCTACTTTGGTTTGACAGTGTACATGGTTGCCACGCTGTGTCACTACGTATTGAATGTCTTTGTGCTTTGTAGTTGATAGCTAGTATTCCCAAACCATTGTTGCCCCCCTCTGACTATCTATGACTCGTGTTGTGAGTTGTCGACGTTGACCACATGAAGTGAAATTGTTTGGTCATGGTCAGTGACATATGCATACTTTGGTTGGTCACTGTGCATGGTAGCCACGCTGTGCTACTACATATTGAAGGTATTTGTACTTGCTAGTTGAGAACTAGTATTCACAAACCACTGTTTCCCACTTTGACCATTTATGACTCGTGTTGTGAGTTGTCAATGTTGACCACACATAGTGACATTCTTTCAACATATTCAGTGACACATGCATGCTTTGGTTGGTCATTGTGCATGGTAGTCACACACTGCCACTACATATTGAAGGTGTTCGTACATGCTAATCGATAACTAGTATTCACAAACCATTTTCTCCCCCTCTGACCATTTGTGGCTCGTGTTATGAGTTGTTAAAGGTGACCCCACAAAGTGACATTCTTTGGTCATAGTCAGTGACATATGTCACTTTGGATGGTCATTGTACATGGTAGCCACTCCGTGCCACTTCTTATTGAATTTCCTTGTGCATGCTAGTTGATACCTGGTCTTCCCAACCATTGTTTCCCCCTCTGACCATTTGTGACTTATATTATGAGTTGTCAACGCTGACCACACACAGCGGATTTCTTGGGTCAAAGCTAGTACATATGCCTACTTTGGTTGGTCATTGTGCATGGTAGCCACACCATGCTACTACTGATTGAAGGTCGTTTTACTTGCTATTTGAAAACTGACATTCACAGACCATTGTTTCCCCCTCTGAACGTTTGTGACTTGAGTTATGGTTGGTGAACGTTGAACACCCATATTGAAATTCCTTGGTCATGGTTAGTGACATATGCCTAGTTTGGTTTTCCGGTGTGCATAGTAGCCACACCCTGCCACTACGTATTGAAGTTCTTTGTCTTTTATGGTCAATACATAGGGTTCCCAAGCCATTGTATCTCCCTCTGACCATTTGTGACTCGTGTTATGAGTTGTCAATGTTGACTACACATAGTGGACTTCTCTGGTCATAGTCAGTGACGTATGCATACGTTGGTTGGTCACTGTGCATGGTAGCCAGACTGTGCCACTACATACTAAAGGTATTTGTACTTGCTAGTCGATAACTAGTATTCACAAACCATTGTTTCCCACTCAGACCATTTGTGACTAGTGTTATGAGTTATCAATGTTTACCACACATAGTGATATTCTTTGGTCATGGTCAGTGACATATGCCTATTTTGGTTTGTCATCTCGTATGGTATCCACACCGTGCCACAACCTATAGCAGACCTTTGTATCAGCTAGTTGATATCTAGTATTTCCAAGCTATTGTTTCCCCGTCTGATCATTTGTGACTCGTGTTATGAGTTGTCAATGTGGACCACACATTGTGGAATGCTTTCGTCATAGTCAGTGACACATGCATGCTTTGGTTGTTCATTGTGCATGGTAGCCACACTGTGCCACTACATATTGAAGGTCTTTGTACTTGCTAGTCGATAACTTGGATTCACAAACTATTGTTTCCCCCTCTGACCATTTTGGCTCTTGTTATGAGTTGTCAAAGTTGAGGACACATAGTGACATCATTTGGTTATTGTCAGTGACATATGCCTACTTTGGTTGGTCATTGTACATGGAAGCCACACCGTGCCGCTACTTATTGAAGGTCCTCTTGCTTGCTAGTTGTTTCCTGGTATTCCCAAACCATTGTTTCCCCCTCTGAACATTCGTAACTTGTATTGTGAGTTGTCAACGTTGACCACACACAGCAGATTTCTTTGGTCAAAGGCAGTACATATGCCGACATTGGTCCGTCATTGTGCATGGTAGCCATACCGTAATACTACTGATTGAAGGTCGTTGTACTTGCTAGTTGTCAACTGATATTACCAGACCATTGTTTCCCCTCTGACCGTTTGTGACTCGTGTTATGGTTGGTGAAGGTTGACCACCCCTATTGAAATTTTTGGATCATGGTCAGTGACATATGCCTAGTTTGGTTGTTCATAGTACATAGTAGCCACACTGTGCCACTACGTATTGAAGTTCTTTGTCGTTTCTAGTCAATACATAGGGTTCCCAAACCATTGTCTCTCCCTATGACCACTTGTGACTCGTGTTATAAGTTGTCAATGTTGACCACACATAGTGGTCTTCTTTGGTCATAGTTAGTGACGTATGCATCGTTTGGTTGGTCGCTGTGCATGGTAGTCACACTGTGCCACTACATATTGAAAGTATTTGCACTTGCTAGTTGATAACTAGTATTCACAAACCATTGTTTCCCACTCTGACCAGTAGTGACTCGTGTTATGAGTTGTCAAAGTTTACCACACATGTTGACATTCTTTGGTCATGGTCAGTGATATATGCCTAATTTGGTTGGTCGTCGTGCATGGTATCCACACCGTGCCACTACCTATAGCAGATCTTTGTACTAGCTAGTTGATATCTAGTATTTCCAAACTATTGTTGCCCCCACAGAACATTTTTAACTCGTGTTATGAGTTGTCAATGTTGACCACACATAGTGGAATTCTTTCATCATAGCCAGTAACACATGCATGACTCAGTTGGGCCTTGTGCATGGTAGCCACACTGTGCCACTAGATATTGAAGGTCTTTGTACTTGCTAGTTGATAACTAGTATTCAAAAACCATTGTTTTCCCCTTTGACCATTTTTGGCTCGTGGTATGAGTTGTCAAGGTTGATTACACATAGTCACATTCTTTGGTCATGGTCTGTAAGATATGCCTAATTTGGTTGGTCACTATACATGGTAGCCACGCTGTGCCACTACTTCTTGAAGGTCCTTGTGCTTGCTAGATGATTCCTGGTGTTCCCAAACTACTGCTTCCCACTCTGACCATTCTTGAATCATATTTTGAGTTGTCAACGTTGACCACACACAGCAGATTTCTTTGGTCAAAGGTAGGACATATGCCTACTTTGGTCGGTCATTGTGCATGGTAGCCACACCGTGCTACTTCTGATTGAACGTCATTGTACTTTCTAGTTGAGAACTGATATTCCCAGACCATTGTTTCCCCCTCTGACCGTTTGTGACTCGTGTTATGGTTGGTGAACGTTGACCACCCCTATTGAAGTTCTTTGGTCATGGTCAGTGACATATGCCTAGTTTGGTTTTTCGGTGTGCATAGTAGCCACACCGTGCCACTATGTATTGAAGTTCTTTGTCTTTTCTAGTTGATACATAGGGTTCCCAAACGTTTGTCTCTCCCTCTGACCATTAGTGACTCGTGTTGTGAGTTATCAATGTTGACCGCACAGAAATGACTTCTTTGTCATAGCCAGTGACGTATGCACATGTTGGTTGGTCACTTTGCATGGCAGCCACACTGTGCCAATAAAGATTGAAGGTATTTGTACTTGCTAGTCGATAACTAGTATTCACAAACCATTGTTTCCCACTTTGACCATTTGTGACTTGTATTATGAGTTGTCAAAGTTTACCACACATAGTGACATTCTTTTGTCATGATCTGTGATATATGCCTGCCTTGGTTGGTCATCGTGCATGGTATCCACACCGCGCCACTACCTATAGAAGATCTCTATACTAGCTAGTTGATATCTAGTATTTCCAAACTATTGTTTCCCCCTCTGAATATTTTGACTAATGTTATGAGTTGTCAATGTTGACCACACATAGTGGAATTGTTTCCTTATAATCAGTAACACATGCATGCTTTGGTTGGTCAATGTGCATGGTAGCCAGACTGTGCCACTACATATTGAAGGTGTTTGTACTTGCTAGTCGATAACTAGTATTCACAAACCATTGTTTCCCCCTCGGACCATTTTTGGCTCGTGTTATGAGTTGCCAAAGTTGACCACACATGGTGACATTCTTTGGTGATGGTCAGTTACATATGCATAGCTTGGTTGGTCATTGTACATCGTAGCCATACCATGCCACTAGTTATTGAAGGTCATTGTGCATGCTAGTTGATACCTGGTGTTCCCAACCAATGTTTTCCCCCTCTGACCATTCGTGAATTGTAGTATGAGTTTTCATTGTTGACCACACACAGTGGATTTCTTTGGTCAAAGGCAGTACATATGCATACATTGGTCGGTCATTGTGCATGGTAGCCACACCGTGTTACTATTGATTGAAGGTTGTTATACTTGCTAGTCAAGAACTGATTTTTCCAAACCATTCTTTCCTCCTCTGACCATTTGTGACTCGTGTTATGGTTGGTGAATGTTGACCACCCATATTGGAATTCTTTGGTCATGGTCAGTGACATATTCTTTGTTTGGTTGTTTGGTGTGCATAGTAGCCACACCGTGCCACTACGTATTGAAGTTCTTTGTCTTTTCTAGTCAATAGGTAGGATTCCCAAACCATTTATCTCTTTCTCACCATTTGCGACTCATGTTATGAGTTGTCAATGTTGACCACACATAGTGGACTTATCTGGTCAAAGTCAGTGACGTATGCATACGTTGCTTGGTCACTGTGCATGGTAGCTAGACTGTGCCACTACATGTTGAGGATATTTGTACTTGCTAGTCGATAACTAGGATTCACGAGCCATTGTTTCCCACTCTGACCATTTGTGACTCGTGTTATGAGTTGTCAATGTTTACCACACATAATGACATTCTATAGTCATGGTCAGTGACATAAACCTTCTTTGGTTGGTCATCGTGCATGGTATCCACACCGTGCAACTACCTATAGCAGATCTTTGTACTAGCTAGTTTAATTTAGTATTTCCAAACTATTGTTCCCCCTTCAGAACATTTGTTACTTGTATTATGAGTTGTCAATGTTGACCACACATAGTGAAATTCTTTGGTCACAGTCAGTGACACAAGCATGCTTTGGTTGGTCATTGTTCATGGTGGCCACACTGTGCCACTACATATGAAAGGTTTTTGTACTTTCTACTCGATAACTAGTATTCATAAATCATTGTTTCCCCCTCTGACCATTTTTGACTCGTGTTATGAGTTGTGAAAGTTGACCACACATAGTGGCATTCTTTGGTTATGGTCAGTGACATATGCCTTCTTTCGTTGGTCATTGAACATGGTAACCACACCGTGCCACTACTTATTGAAGCTCTTGTGCTTGCTGGTTCATACCTCGTGTTCCCAACCCATTGTTTCCCCCTCCCACTGTTTGTGACTCATATTATGAGTTGTCAATGTTGACCACACACAATGGATTTCTTTGGTCAAAGGCAGTATATATGCCTATTTTGGGCAGTCATTCTGCATGGTAGCCAAACAGTGCTATTACAGATCGAAGGTCATTGTACTTGCTAGTTAAAAACTGATATTCCCAGAACAATATTTTCCTCTTTCACCATTTGTGACTCGTGTTATGGGTTGCAAACGTTGACCACCCATATTGAAATTCTTTGGTCATGGTGAGTGACATACCCCTAGTTTGTTTGCTTGGTGTGCATAATAGCCACACCGTGCCACTACGTATTAAAGTTCTTTTTCCTTTGTAGTTGATACATATGGTTCCCAAACCATTGTCTATCCCTTTGACCATTTGTGAATCATGTTAGGAGTTGTCTATGTTGACCACTCTGCAACCAGTTCGCACCACTCCGCAACCAGTTTGCACCACTCCGCAACCGGTTCGCACCACGCCGCATCCAGTTGGCACCACTCTGCAATCAGTTTGCACCACTCCACAACCAGTTCGCACCATTCCGCAACCAGTTCGCACCACTCGGCAGCCAGTTCGCAACACTCCCCAACCCATTTGCACCACTCTACAACCAGTTCGCACCACTTCGTAACCAGTTCGCACCACTCCGCAACCAGTTTGCACCAATCCACATCCAGTTTGCACCAGTCCTCAACCAGTTCGCACCACTCCGCAACCAGTTCGTACCACTCCGTAACCAGTTCGCACCACTCCGCAACCAGTTCGCACTACTCTGCAACCAGTTCGCACCACTCCGCAACCAGTTCGTACCACTCCGCAACCAGTTCGAACCACTCTGCAACCAGGTTGCACCACTCAACAACCAGTGCGCACCCCTCCGCAACCAGTTCGCACCACTCGACAACCAGTTCGCACCACACCGCAACCACTTCGCACCACTCCGCAACCAGTTCGCACCACTCTGCAACCCGTTTGCACCACTCCGCAACCAGTTCGCACCACCTGCAGCCAGTTCGCACTGCTCCGCAACCAGTTCGCACCACTCCGCAACCAGTTTGCACCACCCGGCAACCAGTTCACACCACTCCGCAACCAGTTCGCACCACTCCGCAACCAGTTGGCACCACTCCATAACCAGTATGCACCACCCACAACCAGTTTGCACCACTCTGCAAACCGTTTGCACTGCTGCGCAACCAGTTTGCACCACTCTGCAACGTGTTTGCACCACTCCGCAACCAGTTCGCACCACCCACAGCCAGCTTGCACCACTCCGCAACCAGTTCGCACCACTCTGCAACCAGTTTTCACCACTCTGCAGCCAGTTTGCACCACTGGGCAACCAGTTCACACCACTCCGCAACCAGTTTGCAACACCCCGCAACCAGTTCGCACCACTCCATAACCAGTTTGCACCACTCCGCAACCAGTTTGCACCACTCTTCAACCAGTTTGCACTGCTCCGCAACCAGTTTGCACGACTCTGCAACGAGTTTTCTCCACTCCGCAACCAGTTCGCACCACCCGCAGCCAGTTCGCACCACTCTGCAACCAATTTTCACCAGTCCGCAACCAGTTTGCACCACTCCGCAACCAGTTTGCACCACGGCGCAACCAGTTCGCACCACTCCGCAACCAGTTCGCACCACTCCGCAACCAGTTCGCTCCACTCAGCAACCAATTCGCACCACTCCGCAACCAGTTCGCAACACTCTCCAACCAATTTGCAGCACTCCGCAACCAGGTCGCACAACCCACAGCCCGTTTGCACCACTCCGCAACCAGTATGCACCACTCTGCAATCAGTTCGCACCTCTCCGCAACCAGTTTGCACCACTCCGCAACAAGTTCGCAACACTTTGCAACCAGTTCGCACCACTCTGCACCCAGTTCGCACAACTCCGCAACCAGTTCGCACCACTCCGCAACCCGTCCGCACTACTTTGCAACCAGTGTGCACCACTTCACAACCAGTTCGCACCACTCTGAATCTAGTTTGCATCGCTCCGCAACCAGTTTGCACCACTCCGCAACCAGTTCGCAACACTTTGCAACCAGTTCGCACCACTCTGCACCCAGTTCGCACAACTCCGCAACCAGTTCGCACCACTCCGCAACCCGTCCGCACTACTTTGCAACCAGTGTGCACCACTTCACAACCAGTTCGCACCACTCTGAATCCAGTTTGCATCGCTCCGCAACCAGTTTGCACCACTCCGCAACCAGTTCGCACCACTCTCCAACCAGTTCCCATAACTCCGCAACCAATTCACACCACTCCGCAACCAGTTTGCACCACTCCGCAACCAGTTCGCACCACTCTCCAACCAGTTCCCATAACTCCGCAACCAATTCACACCACTCCGCAACCAGTTTGCACCACTCCGCAACCAGTTCACACCACTCAGCAACCAGTTCGCACCACTCCACAACCAGTTCCCACAACTCCATAACCAGTTTGCACCACTCCGCAAACAGTTCGCATATCTCCGCAACCAGTTCGAACCACTCCGCAACCAGGTCGCACCACTCAACAACCAGTTAGCACCACTCTGCCACCAGTTCACACCACTCCGCAACCAGTTCGCACCACTCTGCAACCAGTTAGCACCACTCCGCACCCAGTTTGCACCACTCCACAACCAGTTCGCACCACTCGGCAACCAGTTTGCACCACTCCGCAACCAGATCGTGCCTCTCTGCAACCAGTTCGCACCACTCACCAACCAGTTCACACCAATCTGCAACCAGTTTGGACCACTCCGCAAGCTGTTCGCACCACTCCGCAACTAGTTTGCACCACTCCGCAACCAGTTTGCACCACTCTGCAACCAGTTTACACCACTCCGCATCCAGTTCGTACCACTCTGCAACCATTTTGCACCACTCCACAACCAGTTCCTACCACCCGCAGCCAGTTCGCACCACTCCGCACCCAGTTCGCACCATGCCGCAACCAGTTTGCACCATTCCGCAACCAGTTCACACCACTCCGCAACCAGTTCGCACCACTCCACAACCAGTTGGCACTTCTCCGCAACCAGTTTGCACCAGTCCGCAACCAGTACGCACCACTCCGCAACCAGTTCGCACCACTCCGCAACCACTTCGGACCACTCTGCAACCAGTTCGCACCACGTCGCAACCAGTTTGCATCACTCCGCAACCAGTTTGCACCACTCTGCAACCAGTTTGCACCACTCTGCAACCAGTTTGCACCACTCAGCAACCAGTTCGCACCACTCCGCAACCACTTCGGACCACTCTGCAACCAGTTCGCACCACGTCGCAACCAGTTTGCATCACTCCGCAACCAGTTTGCACCACTCTGCAACCAGTTTGCACCACTCTGCAACCAGTTTGCACCACTCAGCAACCAGTTCGCACCATTCCGAAACCAGTTGGCACCACTCTGCAACACGTTCGTACCACTCCGCAACCAGTTCGCACCACCCGGCAACCAGTCCGCACCAATTCC
Source organism: Penium margaritaceum (assembly GCA_023375785.1). NCBI lineage: Eukaryota > Viridiplantae > Streptophyta > Zygnematophyceae > Desmidiales > Peniaceae > Penium > Penium margaritaceum. The sequence goes on from SZWC01000067.1 coordinate 528,213, forward strand.
TAACCAGTTTGCACCACTACGCAACCAGTTCACACCAATCCACAACCAGTCCACACCACTCTGCAACCAGTTCACACCACTCTGCAACCCGTTCGCACCACTTTGCACCGAGTTCGCACCACTCCAGAACCAGTTTGCACTACTCCGCAACCGGTTCGCACCACTCCGCAACCCATTCGCACCAATCCGCAACTAGTTCGCACAACCCCGCAACCAGTATACAGCACTCCGCAACCAGTTTGAACCACTCAGCAACCAGTTCGCACCATTTTGCGACCAGTT
>SZWC01000067.1:546124-556868 GCA_023375785.1 Penium margaritaceum
CACTCCGCAACCAGTCCGCACCACTCCGCAACCAGTTCGCACCACTCCGCAACCAGTTCGCACCACTTCGCAACAAGTGTGCACCACTCTGCAACCTGTTCAAACCATTCCGCAACTAGTTCGCACCACTCCGCAACCAGTTCGCACCACTCCGCAACCAGTTCGCACAACTCCGCAACCAGTTCGCAGAACTCCGCAACCAGTTTGCACCAGTCCGCAACCAGTTCGCTCCACTCCGCAACCTGTTCGCACCACTCCTCAACCAGTTCGCATCACTCCACAACCAGTTCGCACCACTCCGAAACTTGTTTGCGCCACTCTGCAACCAGTTTGCACCACTGTGCAACCAGTTGGCACCACTTCGCAACCAGTTTGCACCACTCTGCAACCAGTTACACCACTCCACAGCCAGTTTGCACCACTCCGCAACCAGCTCGCACCACTCCACAACCAGTTTGCAGAACTCCGCAACCAGTTTGCACCACTCCACAACCAGTTCGCTCCACTCCGCAACCAGTTGGCACCACTCCGCAACCAGTTCGCATCACTCCACATCCAGTTCGCACCACTCCGCAACCAGTTCGCATCACTCCACATCCAGTTCGCACCACTCCGCAACCAGTTCGCACCACTCAGCAACCACTTTGAACAACTCTGGAACCAGTTCGCACCACTCTGCAACCAGTTCGCACCTCTCTGCAACCGGTTCCCACCACTCCGCAACCAGTTCGCACCACTCCGCAACCAATATGCACCACTTTGCAACCAGTTCACACCACTCCGCAACCAGTTTTCACCACTCCGCAACCAGTTCGCACCACTCCCAAACCAGTTCGCACCAGTCCGCAACCAGTTCGCACCACTCCGCAACCAGTTCGCACAACTCCCCAACCAGTTTACACCACTCCGCAACCAGTTCACTTCCCTCCGCAACCAGTTCGCACCACTCCGCCACCAGTTTGCATCACTCCACAACCAGTTTGCACCACTCCACAACCACTTCGCGCCACTCTGCAACGGGTTCGCACCACTTCGCAACCAGCTCGCGCCACTCCGCAATCACTTTGAACAACTCTGCAACCAGCTTGCACCACTCTCCAACCAGTTTGCACCACTCCGCAACCACTGTGCACCAGTTTGCACCACTCTGCAGCCAGTGCGCTCCACTCCGCAACCAGTTCGCACCACACCACAACCGGTTTGCACCACTCCGCAACCAGATCGAACCACTTCGCAACCAGTTTGCACCACTCCTCAACCTGTTTGCACCACTTCGCAACCAGTTCGCACCTCTCCGCAACCAGTTTGCACCACTCTGCAACCACTTCGCACCACTCCGCAACCAATTCGCACGACTCTGCAACCAGTTCGCACTACTCCGCAACCAGTTCGCAGAACTCCGCAACCAGTTTGCACCAGTCCGCAACCAGTTCGCTCCACTCCGCAACCCGTTCGCACCACTCTGCAACGAGTTCTCACCACTCCGCAACCAGTTCGTACCGCTATGCAACCAGTTCGCACCACTCTGCAACGAGTTCTCACCACTCCGCAACCAGTTCGTACCGCTATGCAACCAGTTCGCACCACTCTGCAACGAGTTCTCACCACTCCGCAACCAGTTCGTACCGCTATGCAACCAGTTCGCACCACTCTGCAACGAGTTCTCACCACTCCGCAACCAGTTCGTACCGCTATGCAACCAGTTCGCACCACTCTGCAACGAGTTCTCACCACTCCGCAACCAGTTCGTACCGCTATGCAACCAGTTCGCACCACTCTGCAACGAGTTCTCACCACTCCGCAACCAGTTCGTACCGCTATGCAACCAGTTCGCACCACTCTGCAACGAGTTCTCACCACTCCGCAACCAGTTCGTACCGCTATGCAACCAGTTCGCACCACTCTGCAACGAGTTCTCACCACTCCGCAACCAGTTCGTACCGCTATGCAACCAGTTCGCACCACTCTGCAACGAGTTCTCACCACTCCGCAACCAGTTCGTACCGCTATGCAACCAGTTCGCACCACTCTGCAACGAGTTCTCACCACTCCGCAACCAGTTCGTACCGCTATGCAACCAGTTCGCACCACTCTGCAACGAGTTCTCACCACTCCGCAACCAGTTCGTACCGCTATGCAACCAGTTCGCACCACTCTGCAACGAGTTCTCACCACTCCGCAACCAGTTCGCACCACTTCGCAACCAGTTCGCACCACTCCGCAACCACTTTGAACAACTTTGCAACCAGTTCGCACCACTCCGCAACCAGTTTGCACCACTCTGCAACCAGTTCGCACCACTCCGCATCCGGTTTGCGCCACTCTGCAACGGGTTCTGACCACTTCGCAACCAGTTCGCACCACTCCGCAACCACTTTGAACAACTCTGCAACCAGTTCGCACCACTCCGCAACCAGTTCGCACCACTCTGCAACCAGTTCGCACCACTCCGCAACCAGTTCGCACCACTTCGCAACAAGTGTGCACCACTCTGCAACCTGTTCACACCATTCCGCAACTAGTTCGCACCACTCCGCAACCAGTTCGCACCACTCCCAAACCAGTTCGCACCACTCCGCAACCAGTTCGCACCACTCCGCAACCAGTTCGCACAACTCCGCAATTAGTTCACACCACTCCGCAACCAGTTCGCGCCACTCTGCAACGGGTTCGCACCACTTCGCAACCAGTTTGCACCACTCTACAACGGGTTCGCAACTCTTAGCAACCCGTTTGCACCACTCCGCAACCTGTTCGCACCACTCCGCACCCAGTTCGCACCACTCCGCAACCGGTTCGCACCACTCTGCAACCAGCTCGCACCACTCCGCAACCAGTGTGCACCACTCTGCAACCTGTCCACACCATTCCGCCACTAGTTCGCACCACTCCGCAACCGGTTCGCACCACTCTGCAACCAGCTCGCACCACTCCGCAACCAGTGTGCACCACTCTGCAACCTGTCCACACCATTCCGCCACTAGTTCGCACCACTCCGCAACCGGTTCGCACCACTCTGCAACCAGCTCGCACCACTCCGCAACCAGTGTGCACCACTCTGCAACCTGTCCACACCATTCCGCCACTAGTTCGCACCACTCCGCAACCGGTTCGCACCACTCTGCAACCAGCTCGCACCACTCCGCAACCAGTGTGCACCACTCTGCAACCTGTCCACACCATTCCGCCACTAGTTCGCACCACTCCGCAACCGGTTCGCACCACTCTGCAACCAGCTCGCACCACTCCGCAACCAGTGTGCACCACTCTGCAACCTGTCCACACCATTCCGCCACTAGTTCGCACCACTCCGCAACCGGTTCGCACCACTCTGCAACCAGCTCGCACCACTCCGCAACCAGTGTGCACCACTCTGCAACCTGTCCACACCATTCCGCCACTAGTTCGCACCACTCCGCAACCGGTTCGCACCACTCTGCAACCAGCTCGCACCACTCCGCAACCAGTGTGCACCACTCTGCAACCTGTCCACACCATTCCGCCACTAGTTCGCACCACTCCGCAACCGGTTCGCACCACTCTGCAACCAGCTCGCACCACTCCGCAACCAGTGTGCACCACTCTGCAACCTGTCCACACCATTCCGCCACTAGTTCGCACCACTCCGCAACCGGTTCGCACCACTCTGCAACCAGCTCGCACCACTCCGCAACCAGTGTGCACCACTCTGCAACCTGTCCACACCATTCCGCCACTAGTTCGCACCACTCCGCAACCGGTTCGCACCACTCTGCAACCAGCTCGCACCACTCCGCAACCAGTGTGCACCACTCTGCAACCTGTCCACACCATTCCGCCACTAGTTCGCACCACTCCGCAACCGGTTCGCACCACTCTGCAACCAGCTCGCACCACTCCGCAACCAGTGTGCACCACTCTGCAACCTGTCCACACCATTCCGCCACTAGTTCGCACCACTCCGCAACCGGTTCGCACCACTCTGCAACCAGCTCGCACCACTCCGCAACCAGTGTGCACCACTCTGCAACCTGTCCACACCATTCCGCCACTAGTTCGCACCACTCCGCAACCGGTTCGCACCACTCTGCAACCAGCTCGCACCACTCCGCAACCAGTGTGCACCACTCTGCAACCTGTCCACACCATTCCGCCACTAGTTCGCACCACTCCGCAACCATTTGGCACCACTCCGCAACCCGTTTGCACCACTCCACAACCAGCTCACACCACTCCTCGACCAGTTCGCACCACTCCGCAACCAGTTCGCACCACTGCGCAACCAGTTCGCACCACTTCGTAACCCGTTTGCACCACTCCGGAACCAGTTTGCACCACTCCGCAACCAGTTCGCACCACTCCGCAACTAGTTCCCACCACTCCGAAACCAGTTTGCACCAGTCTGTCGCCAGCTCACACCACTGTGCAACCTGTTTGCACCACTCCGCAACCAGTTTGCACCACTCCGCAAGCAGTTCCCACTTCTCCGCAACCAGTTATCAGCACTCCGCAACCAGTTCGCACCAATCCGTATCCAGTTCGCACCACTCCGCAACCAGTTCGCACCACTCCGCAACTAGTTTGCACCACTCCGCAACCAGGTTGTACCACTCTGCAACCCCTTCGCACCACTCCGCATCCCGTTCCCACCACTCCGCAACCAGTTCGCACCACTCCACAACCGGTTCGCACCACTCCACAACCAGAATTCACGACTCCACAACCAGTTTGCACCACTCTGCAACCAGTTTGCACCACTCCGCAACCCGTTTGCAACCTTGTGAAACCAGTTCGCACTCCGCAACCAGTTTGCACCACTCCGCAACGATTTTGGACCACTCCGCAAACAGTTATCAGCACTGTGCAACCAGTTCGGACCACTCCATAACCAGTTTGCTCCACTCCGGAACCAGTTTGTACCACTCCGCAACAAGTTCGCACGACTTTGCAACCCGTTTGAACGACTCTGCAACCAGTTGGCACCGCTATGAAACCAGTTCAAACCACTTCGCAACCAGTTCGCAACAATCCGCAGCCCGTTCCGCCACTGCGCAACCAGTTCGCACCACTTCGTAACCAGTTCGCACAACTTTGCAGCCATTTTTCACCACTCCGCAACCAGTTTGCACCATTCTACAACGGGTTCGCAACTCTTAGCAACCCGTTTGCACCACTCCGCAACCTGTTCGCACCACTCCGCAACCCCTTTGCACCACTAAGCAACGCGTTTGCACCACTCCGCAGCAAGTGTGCATAACTCTGCAACCAGTTCGCACCACTCCGCAGCCAGTTCGCACCACTCCTCAACTAGTCCTGACCACTCCACAACCAGTTCACACCACTCCGCAACCAGCTTGCAGCACACCACAACCCGTTTGCACCACTCCGCAATCAATTCGCACCACTCCGCAACCATTTCCCACCACTCCGCAACCAGTTCGCACCACTCCGCAACCAGCTTGCAGCACACCACAACCCGTTTGCACCACTCCGCAATCAATTCGCACCACTCCGCAACCATTTCCCACCACTCCGCAACCAGTTCGCACCACTCCGCAACCCGTTCGTACCACTCCACAACCAGTTTGTACCACTCCGCAACCAGCTTGCACCACTCCGCAACCAAATCTCTCCCCTCTGCTACCAGTTCACACCACTCCACAACCAGTTTGCACCACTCCGCAAGCAGTTAACACCACTCCGCAACCAGTTCGCACCACTCCGCAACCAGTTTGTACCACTCCGCAACCAGCTTGCACCACTCCGCAACCAAATCTCTCCCCTCTGCTACCAGTTCACACCACTCCACAACCAGTTTGCACCACTCCGCAAGCAGTTAACACCACTCCGCAACCAGTTTGCACCACTCTACAACCAGTTCTCACCACTCTGCAACAAGTTCGCACCACTCGGCAACCAGTTTGCACGACTCTACAACCAGTGCGCACCACTTTGCAACCAGTTTGCACCACCCCGCAACCAGTTTGCACCACTCTACAACCAGTTCTCACCACTCTGCAACAAGTTCGCACCACTCGGCAACCAGTTTGCACGACTCTACAACCAGTGCGCACCACTTTGCAACCAGTTTGCACCACCCCGAAACCCGTTTGCAACACTCCGCAGCCCGTTCCCACCACTCCACAACCAGTTCACACCACACCGGAACCAGTTCGCACAACTAAGCAACCCGTTCGCACCACACTACAACCAGTTCGCACCATTATGCAACCAGTTTGCACCTCTCCGCAACCAGTTGGCACCACTCTCCATCCTGCTCAAACCACTCCACCACCCGTTAGCACCACTCTGCAATGCGTTTGCACCATTCCGCAACCAGTTCGCACCACTCTGCAACCAGTTCGCACCACTCCGCAGCCAGTTCGCACCACTTCTCAACCAGTTCACACCACTCCACAACCAGTTCACACCACTCCGCATCCAGTTTGCACCACTCCAAAACCAGTTCGCACAACTCCGCAACCAGGTTGCACCACTCCGCAACCAGTTCGCACCACTCCGCAACCAGCTCGCACCACTGCGCAACCCGTTTGCACCAATCCTCAACCAGTTTGCACCAGTCCGCAACCCGTTCGCACCTCTCCGCAACCAGTTCGCACCACACCTCAGCCAGTTTGCACCACTCCGCAACCAGTTTGCACCATTCCACAACCAGTTTGCGCCACTCCGCAACTAGTTCGCACCACTCTGCGACCAGTTTGCACCATTTCGCGACCAGTTCGCAAAACTCTACAACCAGTTCGCACAACTCCGCAACCAGTCCGCACCACACTGCATCCAGTTCGCACCACTCCGCAACTAGTTTGCACCACTCCGCAACCAGTTCGCACCACTCCGCAACCAGTTCACACCACTCCGCAACCAGTTCGCACCACTCCGTATCCAGTTTGCACTACTCTGCAACCAGTTTGCACCACTCGGCAACCAGTTCGCACCACTCTGCAACCTGTTCGCAACACTCCGCAACCAGTTCGCACTACTCCGCAACCAGTTTGCACCACTCGCAACCAGTTCGCACCACTCCGAACCAGTTCGCACCACTCTGCAACCTGTTTGCACCACTCTGCAACCAGTTCGCACCACTCGGCAACCAGTTCGGACCACTCTGCAACCAGTTCGCACCCCTCCACAACCAGTTCGCTCCACTCTGCAACCAATTCGCACCACGCAACAACCACTTCGCACCACTCCGCAACCAGTTTGCACCACTCCGAAACCAGTTTGCACAACTCTGCATACAGTTCGCACCGCTCCACAACCAATTTGCACCACTCCGCAACAAGTTCGCAACACTCCAAAACCCGTTCGCACCTCTCAGCAACCAGTTCACACCGCTCCGTAACCAGTTCACACCACTCTGCAACCACTTCGCACCACTCCGCAACCAGTTCGCACCACTGCAAAACCAGTTCGCACCACTCCGCAACTAGTTCGCACCACTTGGCAGCCAGTTCCCACCACTCGGCAACCAGTTCGCACCACTCCCCAATCAGTTTGCAACACTCCGCAACCAGTTCGCACCAGTCCGCAGCCAGTTCTCGCCACTCCACAAACAGTTTGCACCACTCCGCAACCAGTTCGCACCACTCCCCAATCAGTTTGCAACACTCCGCAACCAGTTCGCACCAGTCCGCAGCCAGTTCTCGCCACTCCACAAACAGTTTGCACCACTCCGCAACCAGTTCGCACCACATTGCAACCAGTTCGCACCACTCCGCATCCAGTTCGCACATGCCCAAAACCTAATCACACCACTCCGCAACGCCTTCGCACCACTCCGGAACCAGTGCGGACCACTCCACAACCAGTTCTTACCACTCTGCAACCAGTTCGCACCACTCTGCAACCAGTTGCCACCACTCTGCAACCCGTTTGCACCCACCCGCAACCGGTTTGCACCACCCCGCAACCTATTCGCACAACTCTGCAACCAATTCGCACCACTCTGCGACCTGTTTGCACCACCCCGCAACCGGTTCGCACCACCCCGCAACCAGTTTGCACTACTGCGCAACCAGTTCGCACCACTCCGAAACCAGTTTGCACCAGTGCGCAACCAGTTCGCACCACTCCGCAACCAGTCCGCACCACTCCGCAAGCAGTTCGCACCATTCCGCAACCAGATCGTACCACTCCGCAACCTGTTTGCACTATTCCGCAACCAGTTTTCACCACTCCGCAACCAGTTCGCACCACTCGGCAACCAGTTCGCACCACTCTGCAACCAGTTGCCACCACTCTGCAACCCGTTTGCACCCACCCGCAACCGGTTTGCACCACCCCGCAACCTATTCGCACAACTCTGCAACCAATTCGCACCACTCTGCGACCTGTTTGCACCACCCCGCAACCGGTTCGCACCACCCCGCAACCAGTTTGCACTACTGCGCAACCAGTTCGCACCACTCCGAAACCAGTTTGCACCAGTGCGCAACCAGTTCGCACCACTCCGCAACCAGTCCGCACCACTCCGCAAGCAGTTCGCACCATTCCGCAACCAGATCGTACCACTCCGCAACCTGTTTGCACTATTCCGCAACCAGTTTTCACCACTCCGCAACCAGTTCGCACCACTCGGCAACCAGTTCGCACCACTCTGCAACCAGTTGCCACCACTCTGCAACCCGTTTGCACCCACCCGCAACCGGTTTGCACCACCCCGCAACCTATTCGCACAACTCTGCAACCAATTCGCACCACTCTGCGACCTGTTTGCACCACCCCGCAACCGGTTCGCACCACCCCGCAACCAGTTTGCACTACTGCGCAACCAGTTCGCACCACTCCGAAACCAGTTTGCACCAGTGCGCAACCAGTTCGCACCACTCCGCAACCAGTCCGCACCACTCCGCAAGCAGTTCGCACCATTCCGCAACCAGATCGTACCACTCCGCAACCTGTTTGCACTATTCCGCAACCAGTTTTCACCACTCCGCAACCAGTTCGCACCACTCGGCAACCAGTTCGCACCACTCTGCAACCAGTTGCCACCACTCTGCAACCCGTTTGCACCCACCCGCAACCGGTTTGCACCACCCCGCAACCTATTCGCACAACTCTGCAACCAATTCGCACCACTCTGCGACCTGTTTGCACCACCCCGCAACCGGTTCGCACCACCCCGCAACCAGTTTGCACTACTGCGCAACCAGTTCGCACCACTCCGAAACCAGTTTGCACCAGTGCGCAACCAGTTCGCACCACTCCGCAACCAGTCCGCACCACTCCGCAAGCAGTTCGCACCATTCCGCAACCAGATCGTACCACTCCGCAACCTGTTTGCACTATTCCGCAACCAGTTTTCACCACTCCGCAACCAGTTCGCACCACTCGGCAACCAGTTCGCACCACTCTGCAACCAGTTGCCACCACTCTGCAACCCGTTTGCACCCACCCGCAACCGGTTTGCACCACCCCGCAACCTATTCGCACAACTCTGCAACCAATTCGCACCACTCTGCGACCTGTTTGCACCACCCCGCAACCGGTTCGCACCACCCCGCAACCAGTTTGCACTACTGCGCAACCAGTTCGCACCACTCCGAAACCAGTTTGCACCAGTGCGCAACCAGTTCGCACCACTCCGCAACCAGTCCGCACCACTCCGCAAGCAGTTCGCACCATTCCGCAACCAGATCGTACCACTCCGCAACCTGTTTGCACTATTCCGCAACCAGTTTTCACCACTCCGCAACCAGTTCGCACCACTCGGCAACCAGTTCGCACCACTCTGCAACCAGTTGCCACCACTCTGCAACCCGTTTGCACCCACCCGCAACCGGTTTGCACCACCCCGCAACCTATTCGCACAACTCTGCAACCAATTCGCACCACTCTGCGACCTGTTTGCACCACCCCGCAACCGGTTCGCACCACCCCGCAACCAGTTTGCACTACTGCGCAACCAGTTCGCACCACTCCGAAACCAGTTTGCACCAGTGCGCAACCAGTTCGCACCACTCCGCAACCAGTCCGCACCACTCCGCAAGCAGTTCGCACCATTCCGCAACCAGATCGTACCACTCCGCAACCTGTTTGCACTATTCCGCAACCAGTTTTCACCACTCCGCAACCAGTTCGCACCACTCGGCAACCAGTTCGCACCACTCTGCAACCAGTTGCCACCACTCTGCAACCCGTTTGCACCCACCCGCAACCGGTTTGCACCACCCCGCAACCTATTCGCACAACTCTGCAACCAATTCGCACCACTCTGCGACCTGTTTGCACCACCCCGCAACCGGTTTGCACCACCCCGCAACCAGTTTGCACCACTGCGCAACCAGTTCGCACCACTCCGAAACCAGTTTGCACCAGTGCGCAACCAGTTCGCACCACTCCGCAACCAGTACGCACCACTCTGTAACCAGTTCGCACCACTCCGCAACCAGTTCGCACCACTTTGTAACCAGTTCACACAACTCCGCAACCAGTGCGCACCACTTTGCATCCAGTTCACACCACTCTGCAACCAGTTTGCAGCACTATGCAACCAGTTCGCACCACTCCGCAATCAGTACGCACCACTCCGCAACAGGTTCCCACGACTCCGCAACCAGTTCGCACAACTCTGGAACCAGTTTACACCACTCTGCAACCAGTTCGCACCATTCCGCAACCAGTCCGCACCACTCCGCAAGCAGTTCGCACCATTCCGCAACCAGATCGTAACACTCCGCAACCTGTTTGCACTATTCCGCAACCAGTTTTCACCACTCCGCAACCAGTTCGCACCACTCTGCAA
>SZWC01000067.1:556980-567570 GCA_023375785.1 Penium margaritaceum
ACCACTCCGCAACCAGTTTGCACCACTCCGCAACAGGTTCGCACCACTCCGCAACCAGTTCGCACAACTCTACAACCAGTTTGTACCACTCAGCAACCAGCTTGCACCACTCCGCAACTAGTTCCCAATACTCCGCAACCCTTTCGCACCACTCCGCAACCAGTTTGCACCGCTCCGTTACCAGTTCACACCACTCAGCAACCAGTTCGCACCACTCAGCAAGCAGTTCGCATCATTTTGCAACCAGTTTGCATCTCTCCGCAACCACTTTGCACCACTCCGCAACCTGTTCACACCACTCTGCAACTCGTTTGCACCACTCCGCAGCCAGTTCGCACCACACCTCAACCAGTTCACACTACTCCAGGACCAGTTCGCACCACTCCGCAACCAGTTCGGACCATTCCGCAACCAGTCGGCACAACTCCGCAACCAGTTTGCACCACTCCGCAACCAGTTCGCACCACTCCTGAATCAGCTCACACCACTGAGCAACCAGTTCGCACTACTCCGCAACCAGTTCGCACCACTCCGCAACTAGTTCGCACCACTTGGCATCCAGTTCGCACCACTCTACAACCACTTTGAACCACTCCGCAACCAGTTTGCAGCAATCCGCAACCAGTTCGCACCCCTCCGCAACCAGTTTGCATCACTCCGCAACACGTTGCACCACTCCTCAACCAGTCCGCACCACTCCGCAACCAGTTCGCACCACTCTACAACCACTTTGAACCACTCCGCAACCAGTTTGCAGCAATCCGCAACCAGTTCGCACCCCTCCGCAACCAGTTTGCATCACTCCGCAACACGTTGCACCACTCCTCAACCAGTCCGCACCACTCCGCAGCCAGTATGCACCACTCTGCAACCAGATCGCACCACTCCGCAGCCAGTTTGCACCACTCCTCAACCAGTTCGCACCACTCAACGACCAGTTCGCACCACTCCACAACCAGTTTGGACTATTCCGCAACCAGTTCGCGCAACTCAGCAACCAGTTTGCACCACTCGGCGACCAGTTCGTACCACTCTGCAACCAGCTCGCACCACTCCGCAACCAGTTTGCACCACTCCGCAACCAGTTCGCACCACTCTACAACTAGTTCGCACCACTCCGCATCCAGTTCGCACCACTCCGAAACCAGTTTGCACCACTCCGCAACCCGTTTGCAGCACTCCGCAACCAGTTCGCACCACTCCGTAACCAGTTCGCACCACTCCGCAACACGTTGGCACCACTCCGTAACCTGTTCGCACCACTCCGCAACCAGTTTGCAACACTCCGCAACTAATTCGCACCACTTCGCAACCAGTTTGCATCACTTCACAACCAGTTTGCACCACTCTGCAACCAGTTCGCACAACTCCGTAACCTGTTTGTACCACTTTGCAACCACTTCGCACCACTCCGCAACCAGTTCAGACCACTCCACAACCAGTTCTTGCCACTCTGCAACCAGTTCGCACCACTGCACAACCTGTTCGCTCCACTCCGCAACCAGTTCGCACCACTCCGCAATCAGTTCGCACCACTCCGCAGCCAGTTTGCACCACTCCACAACTAGTTCACACCACTCCGTAACCAGTTTGCACCGCTCCACAACCAGTTTGCACCACTCTGCAGCAGGTTCACACCACTCCGCAACCAGTTTGCACGACTCTTCCACGAGTTTGCACCACTCCACAACTAGTTCACACCACTCCGTAACCAGTTTGCACCGCTCCACAACCAGTTTGCACCACTCTGCAGCAGGTTCACACCACTCCGCAACCAGTTTGCACGACTCTTCCACCAGTTTGAACCACTCCACAACCAGTTTGCACCACTCCGCAACCAGTTCGCAACACTCCGTAGCCCGTTTGCACCACTCCGCAACCAGTTGGCACCACTCCGAAACCAGTTCCCACCAATCCCCAACCAGTTCGCACCACTCCTCAACCAGTTTGGACCACTCCGCAACCTGTTTGCACCACTCCACAATCAGTTCGCACCAGTCCGCAATCAGTTTGCACCACTCTGCAACCAGTTGGCACCACTCTGCAACCAGTTTACACCACCCTGCAACCTGTTTGCACCACTCCTCAACCAGTTTGCCCACTCTGCAACCAGTTCGCACCACTCCGCAGCCAGTTCCCACCACTCCGCAACCAGTTCGCACCACTCTGCAGCCAGTTTGCACCACTCCGCAACCAGTTTGCACCACTCCGCATCCAGTTCGCACTACTCCGCAACCAGTTCTCACCACTCCGCAACAAGTTCACACCTCGTTGCAACCAGGTCACACCACTCCGCAACCAGATTGCACCACTCTGCAACCCGTTCGCACCACTATGCAACCCGTTTGCACCACTCCGCAACCTGTTTGCACCACTCTGCAACCACTTTGCACCACTCCGCAACCAGTTCGCACCACTCCGAAACCAGTTCTCACCACTCTCCAACCAGTTCGCACCGCTCCACAACCAGTTTCTTCCACTCTGCAACCATTTCGCACCACTCCGCAACCAGTTCGCACCGCTCCGCAACCAGTTTGCACCACTCCACAACCAGTTCACACCACTCCACAACCAGTTTGCACAACTTTGCAACTAGTTTGCAGCACTCCGTAACACGTTCGCACCACTCCACAACCAGTTTGCACGATTCTGCAACCAGTTCGCACCACTCCCCACCCAGTTTGCACCACTCCGCAACAAGTCGCAACACTCTCCAACCTGTGCGCACCACTCTGCAGCCAGTTCGTACCACTCTGTAACCAGTTTTCACCACTCGACAACTAGTTCGCATAACAACGCAACTAGTTCGCACCATTCTACAACCAGTTCGTACCACTCTGCAACCTGTTCTCACCACTCCGCACCGTGTTTGCACCACTCACAACGCGTTTGCACCACTCCATAGCCAGTTCGCACCATTGTGCAACCACTTGGCACCACTCCTCACCCAGTTCGCACCACTCCTCAACCAGTTTGCAAGACTCCACAACCAATTCACACCACTCCGCAACCAGTTTGCACCAGTCCATAGCCAGTTTGCACCACTCTGCAACCAATTCGCACCACTTCGCAACCAGTTTGCACCACTTCGCAACCAGTTTGCACAGGTCCGTTACCAGTTTGCAGCACTCCGCAACCAGTTCGCACCACTCCGCAAGCAGTTCGCACCACTCCGGAACCAGTTTGCACCAGTCCTCAACCCGTTCGCACCACTTTGCAACCCGTTTGCACCTATCCGCAACCAGTTTGCACCACTCCTCACCCAGTTTGCACCACTCCGCAACTTGTTCGCACCACTCCACAACCACTTTGCACCACTGCACAACCAGTCCCCACTACCCTGCAACCTCTTTGCACCACTCCGCAACCAGTTCGCACCACTCTGCAACCAGTTCGCACCACTCCACAACCAGTTCGCACCACTCCACAACCAGTTTGCAACACTCTGGAAGTAGTTTGCACCACTCCACAATCAGTTCGCACCATCGGCAATCAGTGTGCACCACTCCGCAACCAGTTTGCACCACTCCGCACCCAGTTTGCACCACTGCGCAACCCGTTTGCACCACTCCGCAACCAGTTCGCACCACTCCGCAACCCATTTGCACCACTCCGCAACCAGTTCGCACCACTCGGCAACCAGTTCTCACCACTCTGCAACCAGTTCGCACCACTCCACAACCAATTCACTCCACTGCGCAACTAGTTTGCACCACTCCGCAACCAGTTCACACCACTCCGCAACATGCTTGCACCACTGCGCAACCAGTTCACACCACTCTGCAACCAGTTTACACCACTCGGCAACCACTCCGCACCACTCTGCAACACGTTCGCACCACTCTGCAACCCGTTGCACGACTCTGTAACCAGTTTGCACCACGGTGCAACCAGTTTGCACTGCTCCACAACCATTTTGCAGCACTCCGCAGCCCATTCGCACCACTCCGCAACCAGTTTGTACCACTCTGTAACCAGTTCGTACCACTCCACAACCAGTTCGCACCATTCGGCAACCAGTTCGCACTACTCCGCAACCAGCTGGCACCATTCTGTAACCAGTTCAAACCACTCCCCAACCAGTTTGCACGACTCTACAACCAGTTCGCACCAGGCCGCAACCAGTTCGCACCACTCTGCATCCACTTTGCACCACTCCGCAACCAGTTCGCACCACTCCGCAACCAGTTCGCACCACTCCGCAACCAGTTCTCACCACTCCGCAACGCGTTAGCACCACTCCGCAACCAGTTCGCACCACTCTGCAACCAGTTTGCACCACTCTGCAACCAGTTCACACCACTCCGCAACCAGTTCGTGTCCACCTGCCTGGGGCGACGGTCTAGAAAATGGGTTCTGACACAATGGTTCCTGCTGATTGCTCTTGGTATTGCAACCAACAGATGATATCACTCTCAGAGCCAAGGTTCCACGCTGAGCAGCTCATAGGAATCACTTCCTTGCACTGTGTCCTTAGCACCTGGTCACTTTTGCGCGAGGAGCGAACTCCTGGGGCTTAGACCATCAAATGCTTCTTAAGTTTCTGCCTCTGGTGGACAACTCTGTTAGGAGTCTCAAAGGTAAGAACTATACTGAATGACAGGAAACTGACAGTTTCTCATAGTCCTAGAGCCAGCCTTTAGCCTAGGCGCGCAGTGGCTCCTTGAATGAGCCACTTTCGGGGCAATCTGGATTGCGTCATCCTCTTTGCCTACATGGCGCTCCCTGTCAGCACCAAGTGGCGCAAGCTACCAGGAAGGACCTTGGAATGTTCTAAGATGTCTCTTAGAACCTTCGTGTCCCCCTTTTGGTCACAAAGAAAATTAGTCACCAGGCTGGGATTGACCCAGTTACCTCTCACTCCAGGAACTAACTCTGGAACGTCTAAGCCACAAGGAGTTGTCCTAGGCAGTGTTTTCTGGCTATACAATCCAGGTTAGACCAAGGGAACTTGTTCCAAAAGAGCAGTGCATACCTTCTCTGTCCTGTGTCTGTCCAAATATCAGCCATGGATAAGGAGCATATGAGCTCAACAAACTCTCCCTTGCACCTCTGTCCATTAGTTGTGAGATCTCTCCTTTCTTCAGCAGTATTGGCCTCAGTCTTCGTCCACTGCGTTGACCATACCAATGCCTCGAGTACCTACAGAGTGCAATTCGCTGTCCAGCCCCTTCGTTAGCAATCTGCGAGCATCTTCCTGGTCTCCACGTATTCCAAGTCCACGATCTCCTTTGCGACCAGGTCGCGTGAGTAGTGGTACCTGATGTCGATGTGCTTGGTCCGCCGGGAGATGACATCATCCTGTGCCATTTTCATGGCGCTCTTGTTGTTGATGCGGACCTCTGTTGCCTCCGTTTGTTCCACCTTCATCCGGCATGCAAACTGTGTAGCCACCATGCCTCCTTACATGCTTCTGACGGAACGATGTACTCTGCTGCAATGGTAGAGAGGGAGACACAGTTTTGCTTTTTGCTTGCCTTAGAGACTGCACCATCATTCAAGAGGCACACAAAGCCCGAGGTGGACTTTCTGTCATCGATTCTTCCTCCCAAATCAGCGTCTATGTAGCACACCAGCCGTAGCGGGTCAAATACTTCTTGGCCTCCAAGGTGGATTCCCATGTGTCGGGTCTTCTGTATATAGCGCATGATGCGCTTGACTGCTTGCCAGTATCGTGGCCCTGGATCAGCCACAACCGTGCTTACTTGTCCCACAACATAGCAAATGTCAGGACGTGTTCCTACCATGGCATACATGAGGTTGCCAACGGCAGACTGGTAGGAAATATTTTCCATCTCACACCGTTCTGCTTCTGTACTGGGGCTCATGGAGGAGGAGAGCTTGATGTCTGTTGTCATGGGTGTGCTGGCGTCCTCCATGTTGTAGCGCTTGAGGACCCCCATGATGTACTTGTTCTGGTTCAGCTTGATGGTGCCTGCTGTTTGATTGCAGTGGACGGCTATCCCAAGGTAGAGCTCGAGCGGACCCATGTCCTTCATCTTGAACCTATTGTTGAGATGTTTCTTCAGCTTGTTCAATAGCTCGACAGATGACGAGGAGATGATCAGGTCATCCACGTACAGTGCAACCAGCATCAAGCCTTGCTCATCCTCCCGCACATAGACACTAGGGTCATTCTGGTAGTGCGTGAAGGTGAGCCCGGCCGTGAAGCCGTTCATCTCCTTGTACCATATCCTTGGGGCTTGTTTCAGCCTGTAGAGTGCTTTGACCAGTTTGCAAACCTTGCCCTCTAGAGCTTTCACTCCCTCCGGCACTTCCATCACAACTTGTTTGTCTAGCTTCGCGTATAAGAAAGCTGTCTTGACACCCATCTGGTGGACCTCCAGATCTTTTGCAGCGACAATGCCCAACATGGATGTGATGGAGGCAAAGGTGACAAAAGGCATGAAGGTCTCATTGTATTCTGAGCCCGCACGCTAGGAAAACCCCTTCGCCACAACTCTTGCCTTGTACGTGTCGATAGTACCATCTTGCTTGAACGTTTTTTGGATCATCCACTTTGACCCCACCACGTACGCATTTGGGGACCTGTCCACCAGAACCCATGTTCCGTTCCCTTCAATGGATGCGAGATCGCTATCCACTGCCTCCTTCCACTCGGGCCGCATCTGGCATGTTCATAGCATCTATTACGGTCACAAGCTCTCCCTAAGCCAAGCATGACCAGCTGAGTCCGGTCCATTCCGCACTCTTAGCATCATACTTGGGTACAGGTTTATTCTAGCGTGTACTACGTCAGAGTGTTGCTGGTGGTGCTTCAACGCTTAGTTGCTTCTGTTGCTCCTGCGCTGCCAGTGATTCGCTGTACGAGGAAGAGCCACTGGCCTCAGAGTTTTTACTCAGAGGCCTCGGACGACTCAGACTCAGTGTCAGAGTCCGTCGCTGTGTCAGCCTGCACAGCCACTCTCCCTACAGTCCCATCCTTCACTGGCACCATCTACCAGTTTTCTGGTGCCTGATCACCTGACTCGAGCAACACAACCCACTCTCCTCATTTGGGAGCATGGACAGGGTCCAACAACTCTCCCTTGCCGAGCGTCCTTTCATCAAACTCGACATCTTGGCTCCTGATGAGCGTTCCAGCCGCTTAGTCCCACAGCCTGTACGCCTTGTGTGCGGTGTTGTATCCGACCATTACAAATTTACGAGCATGTGCATCCAGCTTGCCACTTCCTCCTCCTGCTTGGAACTTTGCCCAGGCAGTATAGCCAAAGACTCTCAAATATGAGGCATCTGGCTTCTTCCCTGACCAAGCCGCCTGTGGCGTCCTGAGGTCCTTCTCTTGATGCTTCTTTCCACAACTTCCAAGCACGGTTGCCGGAGTGAGATTCACAAGGTAGCAAGCAGTTCTTGCTACTTTAGCCCAGAAGCAACGTGGGAGTTTGGCATCGAAGAGCATGCTTCATGTCATGCCGATGATAGGTTCATCCGCCCGGCAACGCCATTACTTTGGGGGGTGTAAGGCATGATCGTCTGGTGGTTGATGCCGTGTTGGCTCAACCAGCCTTAACATGCCTCGTGCTCACCACCGTTGTCCGTGCGCAGTGCCTTGACATTCTTGCTTGTCTACCGCTCTACCATCGCAACAAACTCTTACAGCTTCTCCTTGACCTCTCCCTTTGTCTTGAGGAAGTAGATCCACATCTTGCGACAGTGGTCATCGATGAAGGTCAAGAAATACTTGTTGCCGCCGGTCGAAGGGGTGCGGAATGGTCCGCACACATCAGAGTGAATCAGGTCCAAGATTGCTGCCGCACATTGCCCACTACGCTCAAAGGGCTTCCTCTTTGCCTTGCCTTTGAGGCATGGATCACACGGCTTTTTTCACTTTCCCTCATCCTTGGCCTTGCATCCCTCCATCCCATGAACCACTTCGTGCTGCTGCATAACTTGCAGTGTGCTGTATGCCACATGGCCAAACCGCCTGTGCCACAGCTCTGTATCCGTTTCGGTGGAGCTGGCCACCATGATGATGGCTTGTGCTGCAACATCAGGCTTTGGAGACTCGGACTCTTCAACCGCCAAATATCCCTCATTTTTACTCTCAAGGGGATTGGTCTGTAGCACAGAGAGCCCATCAACTCTTCGGACCTGTGCGACAAGACTCTCCTTGCGATAGGAGATCTTGATGTCCTTGTTCTTGACAATCACGGCCTCCTCCTCCGTGAAGACGACCGACATGTCGTGGTCCATGATTTTGGACATTGACAAGAGGTTTGCCGCAAAAGACGGCATGTAGACGAAGTTCTCCAGCTTCAACTCTTTTTATCACCGTTCACGTTGATGCTGATCAATGTATCTCCCTCGCCTTGCACATGGACAAGGATGCCTTTGGCACACCTGAAGCGACGTTCAGTGTCCCCAACGGAGATGAATCCATTCTTCTCCCTTGAAGAGTGGTGGTTCGTGCCAAAGTCCAGCCCGTAGGCTCCGTGCTTGAGTAGTGCCGCTCCCTTGGTTGTTGGCAAGCTCTCAGCCATCATGTTCATCAACTCCTTCTTACCCTTTCCTTTGCCCTCATATCTACCACCATGATCTCCGTCTTCCTTCTTGGGAGCCCTACACTCCCGTGCCCAATGCCAAAGCTTGCCACAGTTATGGCACTTCCCAGGATGCTTTGAACTATTTCCACCGCCACCATTGCCTTTTCCCCCACCGCTTCTGCCGCTGCTCTGACGAGAAGAGGAATTATTGCCATGACCACCGTACTNTGCAGCATACGCTGAAATGTTAGCCTCACTACCGCTACAATGCATGGCCTCCTTGCGCACGTACTCAGACACTACATCGTACATCAAATCCTCCTCCTTCCAATCGCCAAAGACGGTGATCAAAGGACCCCAGCTTTCAGGTAGCACCATGAGGAGGATCATGGCCTGCATGTTGGTGTCAAATTCCCAGTTCATTCGGATCACTTGCTCCAGAAGTCCTTCAACCTGCAACAGGAAGTCCGGCATCGACTCTCCCTCGCTCACCCTCATCAAAATCAGCTTTTGAACAATGAAGAGGCAATTTGCGAGAGCCGTTGATTGGTGTACGTATGGAAGCTTCTCATAAGCCTTTGATACATGTGTGATACCTTGGAGGTGGACATGCTGTTACTCATGCACTGATGTCACAAGAATTGCAAGTGCCATGTCATTTTTGACACTCCACATGTCATATCTAGGATCTGTTTTGGAGGTTCAATCTCTTCTCCAAGAAACATCTTCAAGTAGCTACGCACTCTCATGACAATCTCAAATTTCCATTTCCACAAGGGAAAACCAAACCATGTGAACTTTGACATCCCACCGTTGACCTGATCGAGAGTGGGCATCACGGGTGTCGTCATACTGCTTCTCTGCTTCTCTGGTTCGCTGAGGCTGATGTAGGCTGATGTAGGCTGTTGTCTGCTACCGGTCTAGACGGTGTAGATCCGTCGCTTACCCCTTAGCCGTTGATCACATGCAAACAGAGAAGAATGCACACTAGCGAACCTAGGGCCGTGCCTCCAAGGGCAGAGCTTATCCTGGTTAGGGTCCAAGGGTCGTACCTCCAAGGGCAGAGCTTATCCCTGGCCCTTGTTCGCTAAGAGTCAGCACCCACCGTTGGAGCAGATGGAGCAGATGGAGCGGATGGAGCCGATGGAGCTGATGCGCGCTGCAAGACAGAGAGGGCAAGAGAGTGCGCAAAAGAGTGCCTTACAACTAGTCAGTGTGGGCCCATAACCCTTTTTCAACCTGCTTGAGGCGACGGTCTAGAAAACGGGTTCTCACACAATGGTTCCTGCCGACCGCTCTTGGTATTGCAACCATGAGATGATATCACCCTCAGAGCCAAGGTTCCACACTCAACAGTTCATAGGAATCACTTCCTTACACTGTGTCCTTAGCACCTGGTCAATTTCGCGCGAGGAGCAAACTCCAAGATTAGACCAACCAATGCTTCTTTACTTCCTGCCTCTGGGGGACAACTCTGTTAGGAATCTCAAAGGTAAGAACTGTACTCAATGACAAGCAACTAACAGGTTCTTATAGTCCTAGAGCCAACCTCTAGCCTAGGCCCGCAGTGGCTCCTTGGATGAGCCACTTTGGGGGCAATATGAATTGCGTCATCCCCCTTGCCTACATGGCGCTCCCTGTGACCGCCAAGTGGCGCCAGCCACCAAGAAGGACCTTGGAATGTTCTAAGATGTTTCTTATAACCTTCTTGTTACCCTTTTGGTCACAAAGAGATAAGTCAACAGGCTAGGATTTGACCCTGTGATCTCTCGCTCCAGCGACTAACATTGGAACCTGTAAGCCACAAGGAGTTGTCCTAGGTAGTTTTTCCTGGATATACTATTGAGATTAGTCCAAGGGACTTTCTCCAAATGAGCGGTGCATGCCTTGTCTGTCGTGTACCTGTCCAAATATCAGCCATGGACAAGGAGCATATCACGTCAACAGTTCGCACCACTGCACAAACAATCCGCACCACTGCGCAACCAGTTCCCACCACTCCGCAACCAGTTCACACCACTCCGCAACCAGTTCGCACCACTCCGCAACCAGTTCGCACCACTCCGCAACCAGTTCGCACCACTCC
>SZWC01000067.1:567668-592165 GCA_023375785.1 Penium margaritaceum
CAACCAGTTGGCACCACTCCGCAACCAGTTTGTACCACTCCGCAACCAGATCGCACCACTCCGCAGCCATTTCGCACCAATCCGCATCCAGTTCACACCACTCCGCAACCAGTTCGTAGGACTCCGCGGCCAGTTCGCACCACTCCGCAACCCGTTTGCACAACTCCGCAACCAGTTTCCACCACTCCACAACCAGTTTGCACCACTCCGCAACAAGTTCGCACAACTCCACAGCGAGTTCGCACCACTCCACAAATAGTTCCCACTACTCCGCGACCAGTTCGCACCACTCCGCAACCTGTTTGCACCACTCCGCAACCAGTTTGCACCACTCCGCAACCAGTTTGCACCACTCCCCAACCAATACACACCACTCCGCAACCAGTTTGCACAACTCCGCAAACAGTTCGCACCACTCCGTAAAACGTTTGCACCACTCCACAACCAGTTTGCACAACATTGCAACCACTTCGCACCACTCTGCAACCAGTTTGCACCACTCCGCAACCAGTCGCAACACTCCGGTGCACGTTCGCACCTCAGGCAGCCAGTTCGCACCACTCCGTAACCAGTTCGAACCATTTCACAACCAGTTTGCACCACTCCGCAACCAGTTCACACCATACAGCAAGTAGTTCGCACCACTCTGCAACCTGTTCACACCACTCCGCGACACGTTTGCACCACTCCGCAACGCGTTTGCACCACTCCGCAGCCAGTTTGCACCACTCTGCAACCAGTTTGCACAACTCCGCAACCAGTTCACACCACTCCTCAACTGGTTCGCACCACTCCACTACCAGTTCACACCACTCTGCAACCAGTTTGCACCAGACCACAACCAGTTTCCACCACTCTGCAACCAGTTTGCACCACTCCACAACCAGTTCCCACATCTCTGCACCAATTCGCACCACTCCGCAACCAGTTCGCACCACTCCCTACCAGTTCGCACCACGCCGCAACCAGTTTGCACCACGTTGTGACCAGTTCGCACCACTCCGCGACCAGTTCGCACCACTCCGCAACCAGTTCGCACCACTCCACAATTAGTTCGCACCATTCCGTAACCAGATTGCACCACTCCGCATCCCCTTTGCACCACCCCGCAACCAGTTCGCACCACTCCGCAACCAGTTTGCACCACTCTGAACCAATTCACACCACTCCGCGACCAGTTCTCACCAATTGTAACCAGTTCGCACCAGTCCAAGACCAGTTCACCTTTCCACAACCTGTTCGCACCACTCCACAACCTGTTTGCACCACTCGGCAACCAGTTTGCACCTCTCCGCAACCAGTTCAAACCACTCCGCAACCATTTTGCAACACTCCGCAACCCGTTTGCACCACTCCGCAACAAGTTTGCACCGCTCCGCAACCAGTTTGCACGACTCTGCAACCAGTTCGTACCACTCGGCAACCAGATTGCACCACTCCACAACAACTTCGCAACACTCCGTTGCCCGTTTGCACCACTCCGCAACCAGTTTGCAGGACTCCGTAACCGATTCGCACCACTCTGCAACCCGTTTGAACCACACCGCTACCAGTTTGCACCATTCTGCAACCAGTTCGCACCACTCTGCAGCCAGTTTTTACAACTCCGCAACCAGATTCCACCACTCTGCAACCAGTTCGCACCACTCCGCAACCAGTTCGCACCACTCTGCAACCCGTTTGAACCACACCGCTACCAGTTTGCACCATTCTGCAACCAGTTCGCACCACTCTGCAGCCAGTTTTTACAACTCCGCAACCAGATTCCACCACTCTGCAACCAGTTCGCACCACTCCGCAACCACTCCGCAACCACTTTGCACCACTCCGCAAACAGTTCGCACCACTCCGCGAGTAGTTCGCACCACTCCGCAACAAGTTTGCACCACTCCGCAACCAGTTTGCACCACTCCGCACAGGTTCGCACGACTCCGCAACCAGTTTGCACCACTCTGCAACCAGTTTGTACCACTCCGCAACCAGTTCGCACCACTCCGCAACCTGTTCGAATCACTCGGAAGCCAGTTCGCACCACTCCGCAGCTAGTTGGAACCACTCCACAACCAGTTCGCACCGCTCCGCAACCAGTTCGCACCACTTTGCAACCAGATCGCACCACTTCGCAACCTGTGCGCGCCACTCCGCAACAAGTTCGCACCACTCCGCAACCAGTTCGCTCCACTCAACAACCAGTTCGTACCACTCTGCAACCAGTTCGCACCACTCTGCAACCAGTTCGCACCACTTCGCAAGCACTTTGCACCACTCCACAACCTGATTCCACCACTCCGCAGCCACTTTGCACCACTCCGCAACCAGTTCGCACCACTCTGCAACCAGTTCGCACCACTTCGCAAGCACTTTGCACCACTCCACAACCTGATTCCACCACTCCGCAGCCACTTTGCACCACTCCGCAACCAGTTCCCACAACTCCGCAACCAGTTTGCACCAATGCGCAACCAGATCGCATCACTCCACAGCCAGTTCGCACCACTTCGCAATCAGTTTGCACCACTCCACAACCAGTTTGCACCACTCCGCAGCCAATCGGCACATTGCCGCAACCCGTTCGTACAACTACACAACTAGTCCACACCACTCCGCAACCAGTTTGCACCACTCAACAACAAGTTCACACCACTCCGCAACCAGTTTGCACCACTCCGCAACCAGTTCCCACCATTCCGAAGCCTGTTCCGACCACTCCGCAACCCGTTCGCACAACTACGCAACCAGTTCCAACCACTCCGCATCCAGTTCACACCACTCCGCAACCAGTTCGCACCACTCTGCAACCAGTTCGCACAACTCCGCAACTAGTTTGCACCACTCCGCAACCAGTGCGCACCACTCCACAACAAGTTCACACCACTCCTCAACCAGTTCGTACCACTCCGCAACCACTTGGCAACACTCTGCAACCAGTCCGTACCACTCCGCAACCAGTTTGCACCTCTCCGCAACCAGTTCGCACCACTCTGCAACCAGTTTCCTTCACTCCGCAACCTGTTTGCACCACTCCAAAACCACTTTGCACAACTCCGCAACCAGTTTGCACCACTCCGCAACCAGTTCGCACCACTCCGCAACCAGCTCGCACCACTCTGCAACCAGTTCGCACCAGTCCGCAACCAGTTCGGCCACTCCGCAACCAGTTTGCACCAATCCCAAACCAGTTGGCACCACTCTGCAACCAGTTCGCACAACTCCGCAACCAGTTCGCACCATTCCGTAACAAGTTCGCACCACTCCGCAACAAGTTCGCACCACTCTTCAACCAGTTATCACCAGTCCGCAACCAGTTTGCACCACTCTGCAACCAGTTCACAGCACTCCACAACCAGTTCGCACCACTTTGAAACCAGCTGGCACCACTCTGCAATCCGTTCGCAACACTCCGCAACCAGTTCGCACCATTCCGCAACCAGTCCGCACCACTCCGCAACAAGTTTGCATCACACCGAAACCAGTTTGCACCACTCCACAGCCAGCTCGGACCACTCCGCAACCAGTCCGCACCAGTCCGCAACCAGTTCGCACCACTCCACAACCAGTTCGCACCACTCTGCAACCAGTTCGCACCACTCCGCCACTTGTTCGCACCACTCCACTACCAGTTCCCACAACTCCGCAACCTATTCGCACCAGTCCGCAACCAGTTCACACCACTCCGCAACCCGTTCGCACCACTCCGCAACCAGTTTGCACCACTCCCAAACCAGTTTGCAGCACTTCGCAACCAGTTTGCACCACACCGCAACCAGTTGGCACCATACAGTAACCAGTTCGCACCACTCCCCAACCAGTTTGCACCACTCCGCAATCAGTCGCACCACTCCGTAACCAGTTCGCACCACTCTGCAACCAGTTCGCACCACTCTGCAACCAGTTCGCACCACTCTGCAACCAGTTCGCACCACTCTGCAACCAGTTCGCACCACTCTGCAACCAGTTCGCACCACTCTGCAACCAGTTCGCACCACTCTGCAACCAGTTCGCACCACTCTGCAACCAGTTCGCACCACTCTGCAACCAGTTCGCACCACTCTGCAACCAGTTCGCACCACTCTGCAACCAGTTCGCACCACTCTGCAACCAGTTCGCACCACTCTGCAACCAGTTCGCACCACTCTGCAACCAGTTCGCACCACTCTGCAACCAGTTCGCACCACTCTGCAACCAGTTCGCACCACTCTGCAACCAGTTCGCACCACTCTGCAACCAGTTCGCACCACTCTGCAACCAGTTCGCACCACTCTGCAACCAGTTCGCACCACTCTGCAACCAGTTCGCACCACTCTGCAACCAGTTCGCACCACTCTGCAACCAGTTCGCACCACTCTGCAACCAGTTCGCACCACTCTGCAACCAGTTCGCACCACTCTGCAACCAGTTCGCACCACTCTGCAACCAGTTCGCACCACTCTGCAACCAGTTCGCACCACTCTGCAACCAGTTCGCACCACTCTGCAACCAGTTCGCACCACTCTGCAACCAGTTCGCACCACTCTGCAACCAGTTCGCACCACTCTGCAACCAGTTCGCACCACTCTGCAACCAGTTCGCACCACTCTGCAACCAGTTCGCACCACTCTGCAACCAGTTCGCACCACTCTGCAACCAGTTCGCACCACTCTGCAACCAGTTCGCACCACTCTGCAACCAGTTCGCACCACTCTGCAACCAGTTCGCACCACTCTGCAACCAGTTCGCACCACTCTGCAACCAGTTCGCACCACTCTGCAACCAGTTCGCACCACTCTGCAACCAGTTCGCACCACTCTGCAACCAGTTCGCACCACTCTGCAACCAGTTCGCACCACTCTGCAACCAGTTCGCACCACTCTGCAACCAGTTCGCACCACTCTGCAACCAGTTCGCACCACTCTGCAACCAGTTCG
Source organism: Penium margaritaceum (assembly GCA_023375785.1). Lineage (NCBI taxonomy): Eukaryota > Viridiplantae > Streptophyta > Zygnematophyceae > Desmidiales > Peniaceae > Penium > Penium margaritaceum. The sequence goes on from SZWC01000067.1 coordinate 572,573, forward strand.
CACCACTCTGCAACCAGTTCGCACCACTCTGCAACCAGTTCGCACCACTCTGCAACCAGTTCGCACCACTCTGCAACCAGTTCGCACCACTCTGCAACCAGTTCGCACCACTCTGCAACCAGTTCGCACCACTCTGCAACCAGTTCGCACCACTCTGCAACCAGTTCACACCACTCCGCAACCAGTTCGCACCACTCCGCAACCAGTTTGCACCACTCCGCAACCAGTTCGCACCACTCCGCAACCAGTTTGCACCACTCCTACACCAGTTCACACCAGTTCGCAACCAGTTTGCACCACACCACAACCAGTTTACACCACTCCGTAGCTATTTCGCACCACTCCACAACCAGTTCGCACCACTCCGCAACAAGTTCGCACCACTCCACCCCAGATCGCAGCACTCCGCAACCAGTTCGCACCACTCCGCAACCAGTTAGCACCACTCTGAAACCAGTTTGCACCACTCTGCAACCAGTTTGCACCACTCGGCAACCAGTTCGCACCACTCCGCAACCAGTTCGCACCACTCCAAGACCAGTTCACACCACTCCGCAACCAGTTCGCACCACTCTGCAACCAGTTTGCACCACTCCGCAACCAGATTGTACCACTCCGCAACCTATTCGCACCACTTCGCAACCAGTTCGCACAACTCCGCAACCAATTTGCACCACTCCGCAACCAGTTCGCACCACTCCGCAACCAGTTCGCACCACTCTGCTACCAGTTCGCACCACTCCCCAACCAGTTCGCACCACTCGGCATCCAGTTTGCACCACACCACAACCCGTTTGCACCACTCTGCAACCAGTTTGCACCACTCCGCAGCCAGTTTGCACCACTCCGCAACCCGTTCGCACCACCCTGCCACCTGTTCGCACCACTCCGCAACCAGTTTGCACCACTCCGCAACCAGTTTGCACCACTCCGCAACCAGTTTGCAACACTCCACAACCAGTTCACACCACTCCGCAACTAGTTTGCACCACTCTGCAACCAGTTTGCACCACTCGGCAACCAGTTCGCACCACTCCGCAACCAGTTCGCACCACTCCACGACTAGTTCACACCACTCCGCAACAAGTTCGCACCACTCTGCAACTAGTTCGCACCACTCCGCAACCGGTTTGCACCACTCCGCAACTAGTTTGCACCACTCTGTAACCAGTTCGCAACACTATGCAACCAGTTCGCACAACTCTGCAACCAGTTCGCTCCACTCCGTAACCAGTTCGCACCACTCCGCGACCAGTTCACACCACTCCGCAACTAGTTCGCACCATTCCACAACCCGTTTGCGCCACTCCGCAACCAGTTCGCACTACTCCGCAACCAGTTCGCACCAGTCCGCAACCAGTTCGCACCATTCTGCAACCAGTTCACACCACTCCGCAACTAGTTCGCACCATTCCACAACCCGTTTGCGCCACTCCGCAACCAGTTCGCACTACTCCGCAACCAGTTCGCACCAGTCCGCAACCAGTTCGCACCATTCTGCAACCAGTTCACACCACTCCGCAACTAGTTCGCACCATTCCACAACCCGTTTGCGCCACTCCGCAACCAGTTCGCACTACTCCGCAACCAGTTCGCACCAGTCCGCAACCAGTTCGCACCATTCTGCAACCAGTTCACACCACTCCGCAACTAGTTCGCACCACTCCGCAACCCGTTCGCACCACTCCTCAACCAGTTCCCACCACTCTTCAACCAGTTCGCACCACTCCGTAACCAGTTTGCACCACTCGGCAACCAGTTCGTCCCACTCTGCAACCAATTCGCACCACTCCGCAAGCACTTCGCCCCCCTACGCAACCAGTTCACACCACTCTGCAACCAGTTCAAACCACTCCGCAACCAGTTTGCACCACTCCGCAACAAGTTCCCACCACTCGGCAACTAGTTCGCACTTCTCCGCAACCAGTTCGCACCACTCTGCAACCAGTTCAAACCACTCCGCAACCAGTTTGCACCACTCCGCAACAAGTTCCCACCACTCGGCAACTAGTTCGCACTTCTCCGCAACCAGTTCGCACAACACCACAACGAATTCGCACCACTCCGCGACCAGTTCGCACCACTCCGCAACTAGTTCGCACCATTCCACAACCCGTTTGCGCCACTCCGCAACCAGTTCGCACCACTCTGCAACCATTTCACACCATCCCGCAACCAGTTCGCTCCACTCCGCAACACGTTCGCACCACTCCGCAACCGGTTCGTGCCATCCCAACCAGTTCGCACCACTCCTCAACCAGTTCGCACCACTCCGCAACCAGTTCCCACCACTCCGCAACCAGTTTGCACCACTCTGCAACCAGTTCGCACAACTCTGCAACCAGTTCGCTCCACTCCGTAACCAGTTCGCACCACTCCGCAACTAGTTTGCACCACTCTGTAACCAGTTCGCAACACTATGCAACCAGTTCGCACAACTCTGCAACCAGTTCGCACCACTCCGCAACCAGTTTGCACCACTCCGCTACCAGTTCGCACCACTTCCCAACCAGTTCGCACCACTTCGCAACCAGTTTGCACCACACCACAACCTGCTTGCACCACTCTGCAACCAGTTCGCACCACTCTGCAACCCGTTCGCACCTCTCCGCAACCAGTTCGCACCACTCGGCTACCAGTTTGAACCACTCCCCAACCAGTTCGCACCACTCCGCATCCAGTTTGCACCACACCGCAATCAGTTTGCACCACTCTGCAACCAGTTTGCACCACTCCGCATCCAGTTCGCACCACTTCGTAACCAGTTCGCACCACCCTGCCACTTGTTCGCACCACTCCGCAACCAGTTCGCACCACTCAGAAACCAGTTTGCACCACTCGGCAACCAGTTGGCACCACTCCGCAACCAGTTTGCACCAGTCTGCAACCGGTTGGCACCACTCCGCAACCAGTTCGCAACACTCCACAACCAGTTCACACCACTCCGCAACCAGTTTGCACCACTCCGCAACCAGTTCACACCACTCCTCATCCAGTTCGCACCACTCCGCAACCCGTTCGCACCACTCCTTAACCAGTTCCCACCACTCTTCAACCAGTTCGCACCACTCCGTAACCATTTTGCACCACTCGGCAACCAGTTCGTCCCACTCTGCAACCAGTTCGCACCACTCCGCAAGCACTTCGCCCCCCTACGCAACCAGTTCACACCACTCCGCAACCAGTTCCAACCACTCCGCAACCAGTTTGCACCACTCCGCAACAAGTTCGCACCACTCGGCAACTAGTTCGTACCACTCTGCAACCAGTTTGCACAACACCACAACGAATTCGCACCACTCCGCGACCAGTTCGCACCACTCCGCAACTAGTTCACACCATTCCACACCCCGTTTGCGCCACTCCGCAACCAGTTCGGACCACTTTGCAACCATTTCACACCATCCCGCAACCAGTTCGCTCCACTCCGCAACACGTTCGCACCACTCCGCAACCGGTTCGTGCCACTCCCAACCAGTTTGCACCACTCCTCAACCAGTTCGCACCACTCCGCAACCAGTTCGCACCACTCCGCAACCAGTTTGCACCACGCTGCAACCAGTTCGCACAACTGTGCAACCAGTTCGCTCCACTCCGTAATCAGTTCGCACCACTCCGCAACTAGTTTGCACCACTTTGTAACCCGTTCGCTACACTCTGCAACCAGTTCGCACAACTCTGAAACCAGTTCGCACAACTCCGCAACCAGTTTGCACCACTCCGCTACCAGTTGGCACCACTTCCCAACCAGTTCGCACCACTCTGCAACCAGTTTGCACCACACCGCAACTAGCTCGCACCACTCTGCAACCAGTTCGCACTACTCTGCAACCAGTTCGCACCTCTCCGCAACCAGTTCGCACCACTCCGGAAGCTGTTCGCACCACTCCGCAACCAGTTCGCAACACTCCGCAACCAGTTCGCACCACTCGGCAACCAGTTCGCACCAGTCCGCAACCAGTTTGCACCACTCTGCAACCAGTTCGCACCACTCTGCATCCAGTTCGCACCACTCCACAACCAGCTCAATGACTCCGCAACCAGTTTGCACCACTCCGCAACCCGTTTCCACCACTCCACAACCAGTTGGCACCACTCCCCAACCTGTTCGCACCACTCCTCAACCAGTTCGCACCACTCGGCAACCCGTTCGCACCATTCCGCAACAAGTTCGCACCACTCCGCAACCCGTTCGCGCTTCTCTGCAACCAGTCCGCACCACTCGTCAACTAGTCCACACCACTCGCAACCAGTTCGCACCAGTCCGCAACCAGTTCGTTCCACTCTGCAACCAGTTCGCACCACTCCGCAAGCAGTTCGCAGCACTCCGCAACCAGTTCACACCATTCCACAACTAGTTGACACCAGTCCGCAACCAGATTGCACCACTCCGCAACAAGTTCGCACCACTCCGCACCTAGTTCACACCACACAACAAGCAATTCGCACCACTTCGCGACCAGTTCCCACAACACAACAAGCAATTCGCACCACTTCGCGTCCAGTTCGCACCACTCCGCAACCAGTTCGCACCACCCCGCAACCAGTTCGCACCCCTGCAACGAGTTTCCACCACTCCGCAACCGGTTCGTACCACTCCCAACCAGTTCGCACCACTCCGCAACCAGTTTGCACCTATCCGCAACCAGTTCGCAACACTCCGCAACCCGGTCGCACCACTCCGCAACCAGTTCGCACCGCTCCACAACCAGTTCGCACCACTCCGTAACCAGTTTGCACCACTCTGCAACCAGTGGGCACAACTCCACAACCAGTTCGCACCACTCCGTAACCCGTTCGCACCACTGCGCAACCAGTTCGCACCACTCTGCAACCAGTTCGCACCACTCCGCAACCAGTTTGCACCACTCCGCAACTAGTTCACACCACTCCGCAACCAGTTTGCACCACTCCGCAACCAGTTGGCACCACTCCGCAATCCGTTCGAAACACTCCAAAACCAGTTCGCACCTCTCCGCAACCAGTTCGCACCACTCCGCAACCGGTTTGCACCATTCCGAAACCAGTTTGCACCACTCCACCGCCAGCTTGCACCACTCCGCAACCAGTTCGCACTAGTCCGCAACCAGTGTGCACCACTCGGCAACCAGTTCACACCACTCCAGAACTAGTTCGCACCACTCCGCGACCTGTTTGCACCACTCCGAAACCAGTTCGCACCACTCCGCAACTTGTTCGCACCACTCCACTACCAGTTTGCACAACTCCGCAACTAATTCGCACCACTCCACAACCAGTTTGCACCATTCCGCAACCAGTTGGCACCACTCCGCAACCAGTTCGCACCACTCCCCCACCAGTTGGCACCACTCCGCAGCCAGTTTTCACCACACCACAACCAGTTCACACCACTCCGTAACTATTTCGCACCACTCCACAACCAGTTCGCACCACTCCGCAACCAGTTCGCACCACTCCACCCCAGATCGCAGGACTCCGCAACCAGTTCGCACCACTCCGCGACCAGTTCCACCACTCCGCAACCAGTTCGCACCACTCCGCAACCAGTTCGCACCACTCCGCAACCAGTTTGCACCACTCCGCAACCAGATCGCACCACTCCGCAACCTATTCGCACCACTCCGCAACCAGTTTGCACAACTCCGCAACCAATTCGCACCACTCCGCAACCAGTTCGCACCACTCCGCAACCAGTTCCCACAACTCCGCTACCAGTTTGCACCACTCCCCGACCAGTTCGCACCACTCCGCAACCAGTTTGCACCACTCTGCAACCAGTTTGCACCACACCGCAGCCAGTTTGCACCACTCCGCAACCAGTGCGCACCACCCTGCCACCTGTTCGCACCACTCCGCAACCAGTTCGCACCACTCGGAAACCAGTTCGCACCACTCGGCAACCAGTTTGCACCACTCCGCAACCAGTTTGCACCACTCTGCAACCAGTTTGCACCACTCCGGAGCCAGTTCGCACCACTCCGCAACCAGTTCGCACCACCCTGCCACCTGTTCGCACCAATCCGCAACCAGTTCGCACCACTCGGAAACCAGTTCGCACCACTCGGCAACCAGTTTGCACCACTCCGCAACCAGTTTGCAACACTCCGCAACCAGTTGGCACCACTCCGCAACCAGTTCGCAACACTTCACAACCAGTTCACACCACTCCTCAACCAGTTTGTACCACCCCGCAACCCGTTTGCACCACTCCGCAACCAGTTCACACCACTCGGGAACCTGTTCGCACCACTCCGCAACCAGTTTGCACAACTGTGCAACCAAGTCGCACCACTCCGCAACCAGTTTGCACCACTCCGCAACCAGTTCGCACCACTCCGCAAAAAGTTCACACCACTCCTCAACAAGTTCGCACCACTTCGTAACCAGTTCGCACCACACGGCAACCAGTTCGTTCCACTTTGCAACCAGTTCGCACCATTCCGCAAGCAGTTCGCACCACTCCGCAACCAGTTCACACGACTCCGCAACCAGTTCAAACCACTCCGCAACCAGTTTGCACCACTCCGCAACACGTTTGCACCACTCGGCAACTAGTTCGCACCACTCCGCAACCAGTTCGCACAACACCACAACCAATTCGCACCACTCCGCGACCAGTTCACACCACTCCGCAACCAGTTCGCACCATTCCACAACCCGTTTGGGCCACTCCGCAACCAGTTCGCACCACTCCGCAACCAGTTCGCACCACTCCGCAATACGTTCGCACCACTCCGCAACCGGTTCGTACCACTCTCAACCAGTTCGCACCACTCCGCACCCAGTTCGCACCACTCCGCAATCAGTTCGCACCACTCCCAAACCAGTTTGCACCACTCTGCAACCAGTTCGCACAACTCCGCAACCAGTTCGCTCCACTCCGTAACCAGTTCGCACCACTCCATAACTAGTTTGCACCACTCTGCAACCAGTTCGCACTACTTAGCAACCAGTTTGCACCACTCCGCAACCAGTTCACACCACTCCGCAACCAATTCGCACCACTGCGAAACCAATTGGCACCGCTCCGCAATCCGTTTGCAACACTCTGCAACCAGTTCGCTCAACTCTGCAACCAGTTCGCACCACTCCGCAACCACTTTGCATCACTCTGAAACCAGTTTGCACCACTAAACAGCCAGCACGCACCACTCCGCAACCAGTTTGCACCAGTCCGAAACCAGTTCGCACCATCCCGCAACCAGTTTGCACCACTCTACAACCAGTTCGCACCACTCCGCCACTTGTTCGCACCACTCCACTACCGGCTCGCACAACTCCCCAACCAATTCGCACCACTCCGCAACCAGTTCGCACAACTCCGCAACCCGTTTGCACCACTCCGCAACCAGTTCGCACCACTCTCAAACCAGTTCGCAGCACTCCGCAACCAGTTTGCACCACACCGCAACCAGTTCGCACCACTCAGTAACCAGTTTGCACCACTCCGCAACCAGTTCGCACCACTCCGCAACCAGTCGCACCACTCCGCAACCAGTTCGCACCACTCTGCAACCAGTTCGCACCACTCCGCAACCAGTCGCACCACTCCGCAACCAGTTCGCACCACTCTGCAACCAGTTCGCAAAACTCCGCAACCAGTTCGCAGCACTCCGCAACCAGTTTGCACCACTCTGCAACCAGTTCTCACCACTTCGCAACCAGTTCGTACCACTCCGCAACTAGTTTGCACCACTCCGGAACCAGTTCGCACCACTCCGCAACCGGTTTGCACCACTCCGCAACCAGTTTGCACCACTCCGCAACCAGTTCGCACCACTCCGCGACCCGTTCGCACCACTCCGAAACCAGTTTTGCACCACTCAAAAGCCAGCTCGCACCACTTTGCAACCAGTTTGCACAACTTGGCAACCCGTTTGCACCACTCTGCAACCAGTTCGCACAACTCCGCAACCCATTCGCACCACTTTCCAACCCGTTAGCACTACTCCGCAACCAGTTTGCACCACTCCGCAACCAGTTCGCACCACTCCCCAACCAGTTTGCACCACTCCGCAAGCGGTTTGCACCACACTGCAACCAGTTCCCACCACTCTGCATCCAGTTCGCACCACTCCGCATCCAATTTCCACCAATCCGCAACCAGTTTGCACCACTCCGCAACCAGTTCGCACCACTCCGCAACCAGTTCCCACCACTCTGCATCCAGTTCGCACCACTCCGCATCCAATTTCCACCAATCCGCAACCAGTTTGCACCACTCCGCAACCAGTTCGCACCACTCCGCAACCAGTTCGAACCACTCCGCAACCCGTTCGCACCACTCCGCAACCAGTTTGCACCACTCCGCAACCCGTTTGCACCACTCCACATCCAGTTCCCACCACTCCGCAACCTGTTCGCACCATTCCGCAACCAGTTCCCACAACTCTGCAACCAAGTCGCACCAATCTGGAACCAGTTTGCACCACTCCGCAACCAGTTCGCACCACTCCGCAACCAGTTCACACCACTCCTCAACCAGTTCACACCACTCCGCAACCCGTTCGCGCCACTCTGAAACCAGTTCGCACCACTCGTCAACCAGTCTGCACCACTCCGCAACCAGTTCGCACCAGTCCGCAACGAGTTCGTTCCACTCTGCAACCAGTTCGCACAACTCCGCAAGCACTTCGCACCACTCCGCAACCAGTTCACACCACTCCACAACCAGTTGACACCAGTCCGCAACCAGATTGCACCACTCCGCAACAATTTCCCACCACTCCGCACCTAGTTCACACCACTATGCAACCAGTTCCAACAACACCACAAGCAATTCGCACCACTTCGCGACCAGCTCGCACCACTCCGCAACCAGTTCGCACCACTCCACAACCCGTTCGTGCCACCCCGCAACCAGTTTGCACCACTCCGCAACCAGTTCGCACCACCCCGCAACCAGTTCCCACCACTTCGCAACAAGTTTCCACCACTCTGCAACCGGTTCGTACCACTCCTTACCCGTTTGCATCACTCCGCAACCAGTTTGCACCAATCCGCAACCAGTTCACACCACTCCGCAACCCAGTCGCACCACTCCGCAACCAGTTTGCATCACTCCACAACCAGTTCGCACCACTCCGTAACCAGTTTGCACCACTCTGCAACCAGTGCGCACAACTCCGCAACCAGTTCGCACCACTCCGCAACCCAGTCGCACCACTCCGCAACCAGTTTGCATCACTCCACAACCAGTTCGCACCACTCCGTAACCAGTTTGCACCACTCTGCAACCAGTGCGCACAACTCCGCAACCAGTTCGCACCACTCCGTAACCCATACGCACCACTCCGCAACCAGTTCGCACCTCTCTGCAACCAGTTCGCACCACTTTGCAACCAGTTTGCACCACTCCGCAACCAGTTCACACCACTCCGCAACCAGTTTGCACCACTCCGCAACCAGTTGGCACCACTCCGCAATCCGTTCGAAACACTCCACAACCAGTTAGCACCACTCCGCAACCAGTTCGCACCACACCACAACCAGTTTGCACCACTCCGAAACCAGTTTGCACCACTCCACGGCCAGCTCGAGCCTTCCGCAACCAGTTCGCACCAGTCCGCAACCACTTCGTACCACTCGGGACCCAGTTCACACCACTCCACAACTAGTTCGCACCACTCCGCAACCAGTTTGCACCACTCCGAAACCAGTTTGCACCACTCCGCAACTTGTTCGCACTACTCCACTACCAGTTTGCACAACTCCGCAACTAATTCGCACCACTCCACAACCAGTTTGCACCATTCGGCAACCAGTTCGCACCACTCCGCAACCAGTTCGCACCACTCCCCCACCAGTTCGCACCACTCCGCAACCAGTTTGCACAACACCACAACCAGTTCACACCACTCCGTAACTGTTTCGCACCACTCCACAACCAGTTCGCACCACTCCGCAACCAGTTCGCACCACTCTACCCCAGATCGCAGGACTCCGCAACCAGTTCGCTCCAGTCCGTAACCAGTTCACACCAGTCCGCAACCAGTTCAGACCACTCCTCAACCAGTCCGCACCACTCTGCAACTAGTTCGCACCACTCTACCCCAGATCGCAGGACTCCGCAACCAGTTCGCTCCAGTCCGTAACCAGTTCACACCAGTCCGCAACCAGTTCAGACCACTCCTCAACCAGTCCGCACCACTCTGCAACTAGTTCGCACCACTCTACCCCAGATCGCAGGACTCCGCAACCAGTTCGCTCCAGTCCGTAACCAGTTCACACCAGTCCGCAACCAGTTCAGACCACTCCTCAACCAGTCCGCACCACTCTGCAACTAGTTCGCACCACTCTACCCCAGATCGCAGGACTCCGCAACCAGTTCGCTCCAGTCCGTAACCAGTTCACACCAGTCCGCAACCAGTTCAGACCACTCCTCAACCAGTCCGCACCACTCTGCAACTAGTTCGCACCACTCTACCCCAGATCGCAGGACTCCGCAACCAGTTCGCTCCAGTCCGTAACCAGTTCACACCAGTCCGCAACCAGTTCAGACCACTCCTCAACCAGTCCGCACCACTCTGCAACTAGTTCGCACCACTCTACCCCAGATCGCAGGACTCCGCAACCAGTTCGCTCCAGTCCGTAACCAGTTCACACCAGTCCGCAACCAGTTCAGACCACTCCTCAACCAGTCCGCACCACTCTGCAACTAGTTCGCACCACTCTACCCCAGATCGCAGGACTCCGCAACCAGTTCGCTCCAGTCCGTAACCAGTTCACACCAGTCCGCAACCAGTTCAGACCACTCCTCAACCAGTCCGCACCACTCTGCAACTAGTTCGCACCACTCTACCCCAGATCGCAGGACTCCGCAACCAGTTCGCTCCAGTCCGTAACCAGTTCACACCAGTCCGCAACCAGTTCAGACCACTCCTCAACCAGTCCGCACCACTCTGCAACTAGTTCGCACCACTCTACCCCAGATCGCAGGACTCCGCAACCAGTTCGCTCCAGTCCGTAACCAGTTCACACCAGTCCGCAACCAGTTCAGACCACTCCTCAACCAGTCCGCACCACTCTGCAACTAGTTCGCACCACTCTACCCCAGATCGCAGGACTCCGCAACCAGTTCGCTCCAGTCCGTAACCAGTTCACACCAGTCCGCAACCAGTTCAGACCACTCCTCAACCAGTCCGCACCACTCTGCAACTAGTTCGCACCACTCTACCCCAGATCGCAGGACTCCGCAACCAGTTCGCTCCAGTCCGTAACCAGTTCACACCAGTCCGCAACCAGTTCAGACCACTCCTCAACCAGTCCGCACCACTCTGCAACTAGTTCGCACCACTCTACCCCAGATCGCAGGACTCCGCAACCAGTTCGCTCCAGTCCGTAACCAGTTCACACCAGTCCGCAACCAGTTCAGACCACTCCTCAACCAGTCCGCACCACTCTGCAACTAGTTCGCACCACTCTACCCCAGATCGCAGGACTCCGCAACCAGTTCGCTCCAGTCCGTAACCAGTTCACACCAGTCCGCAACCAGTTCAGACCACTCCTCAACCAGTCCGCACCACTCTGCAACTAGTTCGCACCACTCTACCCCAGATCGCAGGACTCCGCAACCAGTTCGCTCCAGTCCGTAACCAGTTCACACCAGTCCGCAACCAGTTCAGACCACTCCTCAACCAGTCCGCACCACTCTGCAACTAGTTCGCACCACTCTACCCCAGATCGCAGGACTCCGCAACCAGTTCGCTCCAGTCCGTAACCAGTTCACACCAGTCCGCAACCAGTTCAGACCACTCCTCAACCAGTCCGCACCACTCTGCAACTAGTTCGCACCACTCTACCCCAGATCGCAGGACTCCGCAACCAGTTCGCTCCAGTCCGTAACCAGTTCACACCAGTCCGCAACCAGTTCAGACCACTCCTCAACCAGTCCGCACCACTCTGCAACTAGTTCGCACCACTCTACCCCAGATCGCAGGACTCCGCAACCAGTTCGCTCCAGTCCGTAACCAGTTCACACCACTCCGCAATCCGTTTGCAACAGTCCGCAACCAGTTTGCACCACTCTACAACCAGTCCGCACCACTCTGCAACCAGTTTGCATCACTCCGAAACCCGTTTGCACCACTCCACAGCCAGCTCGCACCACTCCGCAACCAGTTCGCTCCAATCTGCAACCAGTTCGCACCACTCCGCAACCAGTTTGCACCACTTTGCAACCAGTTTGCACAACTCCACAACCAGTTCGCTCCAGTCCGTAACCAGTTCACACCACTCCGCAACTTGTTCGCACCACTCTGCAACCAGTTCCCACCACTCTGCAACCAGTTTGCACCACTCCGCAACCAGTTCACACCACTCCGCAACCAGTTCGCACCACTCCGCAACCAATTGGCACCGCTCGGCAATCCGTTCGCAACACTCTGCAACCAGTTCGCACAACTCCACAACCAGTTCGCACCACTTTGCAACCGGTTTGCACCACTCCGCTACTTGTTCACACCACTCCCCAACCAGTTCGCACCACTCTGCAACCATTTTGCACCACAATGCAACCAGCTTGCACCACTCTCCAATCAGTTCGCACCACTCCGCAACCAGTTTGCACCACTCTGCAACCAGTTCGCACCACTCCGCAACCAGTTCGCACCACTCTGCAACCATTTTGCACCACAATGCAACCAGCTTGCACCACTCTCCAATCAGTTCGCACCACTCCGCAACCAGTTTGCACCACTCTGCAACCAGTTCGCACCACCCCGCAACCTGTTCGCACCACTCCGCAACCAGTTTGCACCACTCCGCAACCAGTTCGCACCACTCCTCAACCAGTTTGCACCACTCCGCAACCAGTTTGCACCACTCCGCAACCAGTTCGCACCACTCTGCAACCAGGTTGCACAAATCTGCAACCAGTTCGCACCACTCCGCAACCCGTTCGGACCACTCTGCAACCAGTTTGCACCACTCTGCAACCCGTTTGCACCACTCCGCAACCAGTTCCCACCATTTCGCAACCTCTTCGCACCATTCCGCGACCAGTTCGCACAACTCCGCAACCAAGTCCCACCACTCCGGAGCCAGTTCGCAGCACTCCGCAACCAGTTCGCACCACTCCGCAACCGGTTCACACTACTCCTCAACCAGTTTAGACCACTCCGCAACCCGTTAGCGCCACTCTGCAACCAGTCCGCACCACTCCTCAACCAGTCCGCACCACTCCGCAACCAGTTTGCACCACGCCGCAACCAGATCGTTCCACTCTGCAACCAGTTTGCACCACTCCGCAAGCTGTTCGCACCACTCCGCAACCAGTTCACACCACTCCACAACCAGTTGACACCAATCCGCAACCAGATAACACCACTCCGCAACAAGTTTGAACCACTCCGCAACTAGTTCGCACCACTATGCAACCAGTTCCCACGACACCACAACCAAGTTGCACCACTCCGAGACCAGTTTCCACCACTCCGCAACCAGTTCGCACCACTCCACAACCCGTTTGCGCCACTCTGCAACCAGTCTGCACCACTCCGCAACCAGTTCGCACCATCCCGCAACCAGTTCGCACCACTCCGCAACAAGTTTGCACCACTCCGCAACCGGTCCGTACCACTCCCAACCAGGTCGCACCACTCCGCAACCAGTTCGTACCACTGTGCAACCAGTTCGCACCACTCCGCAACCTGGTCGCACCACTCCGCAACCAGTTCGCACCACTCCACAACCAGTTCACACCACTCCGCAACCAGTTCGCACCACTCCGAAACCAATTGGCACCGCTCCGCAATCCGTTTGCAACACTCTGCAACCAGTTCACACAACTCCGCAACCAGTTCGCACCACTCTGCAACCAGTTTGCACCACTCTGCTACTTGTTCGCACCACTCCCCAACCAGTTTGCACGACTCTGCAACCAGTTTGCACCACAATGCAACCAGCTTGCACCACTCTGCAACCAGTTCGCACCACTCGGCAACCAGTTCGCACCATTCCGCAACCAGTTCGCACCACCCCGCAACCTGTTCTCACCACTCCGCAACCAGTTCGCACCACTCCGCAACCAGTTCGCACCACTCCGCAACCAGTTCGCACCACTCCGCAACCAGTTCGCACCACTCCGCAACCAGTTCGCACCACTCCGCAACCAGCTTGCACCACTCTGCAACCAGTTCGCACCACTCGGCAACCAGTTCGCACCACTCCGCAACCAGTTCGCACCACTCCGCAAACAGTTCGCACCACTCCACAACCAGTTTGCACCACTCCGCACCCAGTTCGCACCACTCCGCAACCAGGTTGTACCACTCCGCAACCAGTTCGCACCACTCCGCAACCCGTTCGGACCACTCCGCAACCAGTTTGCATCACTCTGCAACCCGTTTTCACCACTCCGCAACCAGTTCCCACCACTCCGCAACCTCTTCGCACCATTCCGCCACCAGTTCACACAATTCCGCAACCAAGTCGCACCACTCCGGAACCAGTTCGCAGCACTCTGCAACCAGTTCGCACCACTCCGCAACCTGTTCACGCCACTCCTCAACCAGTTCACACCACTCCGCAACCCGCTCGCGCCACTCTGCAACCAGTACGCACCACTCCCCAACCAGTCCGCACCACTCCGCAACCAGTTCGTACCACGCCGCAACCAGTTCGTTTCACTCTGCAACCAGTTCGCACCACTCCGGAAGCAATTCGCACCACTCCGCAACCAGTTCACACCACTCCACAACGAGTTGACACCAGTCCGCAACCAGATTGCACCACTCCGCAACAAGTTTGCACCACTCCGCAACTAGTTCGCACCACTATGCAGCCAGTCCCCACAACACCACAACCAATTCGCACCACTCCGAGACCAGTTTGCACCACTCCGCAACCAGTTCGCACCAGTCCACAACCCGTTCGCGCCACTCCGCAACCAGTTGAGACCACTCCGCAACCAGTTCGCACCATCCCGCAACCAGTTCGCACCACTCCGCAACAAGTTCGCACCACTCCTCAACCAGTTCATACCACTCCGCAACCAGTGCGCACCACTCCACAACCTGGTCGCACCACTCCGCAACCAGTTTGCACCACTCCACAACCAGTTCGCACCAATCCGTAACCAGTTCGCACCACTCTGCAACCAGTGCGCACAACTCCGCAACCAGTTCGCACCACTCCGTAACCCGTTTGCACCATTCCGCAACCAGTTCGCACCACTCTGCAACCAGATGCACCACTTGCAACCAGTTTGCACCACTCTGCAACCAGTTCACACCACTCCGCATCCAGTTCGCACCACCCCGCAACCAGTTGGCACCACTCCGCAATCCGTTCGAAACATTCCGCAACCAGTTCGCACCACTCCGCAACCAGTTCGCACCACTCCGCAACCAGTTCGCACCACTCCGAAACCAGTTTGCACCACTCCACGGCCAGTTCGCACCACTCCGCGACCAGTTCGCACCAGTCCGAAACCATTTCGCACTTCTCGCCAACCAGTTCACACCACTCCGCAACTAGCTCGCATCACTCCGCAACCAGTTTGCACCACTCCGCAACCAGTTCGCACCACTCCGCAACTTGTTCGCACCACTCCACTACGAGTTCGCACAACCCCGCAACTAATTCGCACCACTCCGCAACTAGTTTGCACCATTCCGCAACCTGTTCGCACCACTCCGCAACAAGTTCGCACCATTCCCCCACCAGTTCTCACCACTCCGCAACCAGTTTGCACCACACCACAACCAGTTCACACCACTCCTTAACTATTTCGCACCACTGCACAACCAGTTCGCACCACTCCGTAACCAGTTCGCACCACTCCACCCCAGATCGCAGCACCCCGCAACCAGTTTGCACCACTCCGCAACCAGTTCGCACCACTCCGCAATCAGTTTGCACCATTCTGCAACAAGTTTGCACCACTCCGCCACCAGATCGCACCACTCCGCAACCTATTCGCGCCACTCCGCAACCAGTTCGCACCACTCCGCTACCAGTTCCCATCACTCCCCAACTAGTTCGCACCACTCCGCAACTAGTTTGCACCACACCGCAACCGGTTTGCACCACTCTGCAACCAGTTTCCACCACTCCGCATCCAGTTCGCACCACTCCGCACCCAGTTCGCACCAACCTGCCGCCTGTTCGCACCACTCCGCAACCAGTTGGCACCACTCGGAAACCAGTTTGCACCACTCGGCAACCAGTTCGCACCACTCTGCAACCAGTTTGCACCACTCTGTAACCAGTTTGCACCACTCCGCAACCTGTCCGCACCACTCCGCAACCAGTTCCCACCACTCCTCAACCAGTTTGCACCACTCCGTAACCAGTTCGCACCACTCTGCAACCAGTTCGTTCCACTCTGCAACTAGTTCGCACCACTCCGCAAGCAGTTCGCACCACTCCGCAACCAGTTCACACCACTCCGCAACCAGTTCAAACTATTCCGCAACCAGTTCGCACCACTCTGCAACAAGTTCGCACCACTTGGTAACTAGTTCGCATCACTCCGCAGCCAAGTCGCACAACACCACAACCAATTCGCACCACTCCGCGACCAGTTCGCACCACTCTCCGACCAGTTCGCACCATTCCACAACCCGTTTGCGCCACTCTGCAACCAGTTCGCACCACTCGGCAACCATTTCGCACAACTCCGCAACCAGTTCTACCACTCCGCAACAAGTTCGCACCACTCAGCGACCGGTTCGTACCAATCCCAACCAGTTCACACCACTTCGCAACCAGTTCGCACCACTCCGCATCCAGTTCGCACCACCCCGCAACCTGTTCGCACCGATCCGCAGCCAGTTCGTACCACTCCGCAACCAGTTCGCACCTCTCCGCAACCAGTTCGCACCACTCAGCAACCAGTTTGCACCACTCCTCAACCAGTTCGCACCACTCCGCTTCCAGTTCGCACCACTCCACAACCAGTTCACATGACTCCGCAACCCGTTTGCACCAATCCGCAACCCGTTTGCACCACTCCGCAACCAGTTCGCACCAATCCCCAACTTGTTCGCACCACTCTGAAACCAGTTCGCACAACTGCGCAACCAAGTCGCACCACTCCGCAACCAGTTCGCACCACTCTGCAACCAGTTCACACCACTCCTCAACCAGTTCGCACCACTCCGCAATCCGTTTGCACCACTCCGCAACCAGTTCCCACCACTCCTCAACCAGTTCGCACCACTCCGCAACCAGTTCGCACCACTCCGCAACCAGTTCGTTCCACTCTGCAACACGTTCGTACCACTCTGCAAGCAGATCGCACCACTCCGCAACCAGTTCACAGAACTCCGCAACCAGTTCACACCACTCCGCGACCAGATAGCACCACTCTGCGACAAATTCGCACCACTCCGCAACTACTTCGCACCACTCCGCAACCAGTTCGCACAACACCACAACCAATTCGCACCACTCCGTAACCAGTTCGCACCACTCCGCAACCAGTTCGCACCACTCCACAACCTGTTTGCGCCACTCCGCAACCAGTTTGCACCACTCCGCAACCAGTTCGCACCAGTCCACAACCAGTTTGCACCACTCCGCAACCAGTTCGCACCACTCCACAACCAATTCGCACCACTCCGTAACCAGTTCGCACCACTCCGCAACCAGTTCGCACCACTCCACAACCTGTTTGCGCCACTCCGCAACCAGTTTGCACCACTCCGCAACCAGTTCACACCACCCCGCAACCAGTTCCCACCAATGCACAACAAGTTCGCACCACTCCGCAACCGGTTCGTACCACTCCCAACCAGTTCGCACCACTCCGCAACCAGTTTGCACCACTCCCCAACCAGTTCGCACCACTCCGCAACCAGTTCGCACCTTTAAGCAACCGGTTCGCACCAGTCCGCAACCAGTTTGCACCACTCCGCAACCAGTTCGCACCAATCCCAAACCAATTGGCACCACTCTGCAACAAGTTCGCACAACTCTGCAACCAGTTCGCACCACTCCGTAACCAGTTCGCACCACTCCGCAACCAGTTCGCACCACTCTGCAACCAGTACACACCAGTCCGCAACCAGTTTGCACCATTCCGCAACCAGTTCACACCACTCCACAACCAGTTTGCACCAATCCGAAACCAGTTGGCACCACGTTGCAATCCGTTCGCAACACTCCGCAACCAGTTTGCACCACTCCGCAACCAGTCCGCACCACTCCGCAACCAGTTTGCATCACTCCAAAACCAGTTTGCACCACTCCACAGCCAGCTCGCACCACTCCGCAACCAGTTCGCACCAGTCCGCAACTAGTTCGCACCAATCCGCAACCAGTTTGGACCACTCTGCAACCAGTTCACACCACTCCGCCACTTGTTTACACCACTCCACTACCAGTTCTCACACCACTCCGCAACCAATTCGCACCACTCCGCAACCAGTTCGCACCACTCCGCAACCCGTTCGCACCACTCCGCAACCAGTTCGCACCACTCCGCAACCAGTTCGCACCACTCCGCAACCAGTTCGCACCACTCCGCAACCCGTTCGCACCACTCCGCAACCAGTTCGCACCACTCCCAAACCAGTTCGCAGCACTCCGCAACCAGTTCGCACCATTCAGAATCCAGTTCGCACCACTCCGCAACCAGTTCACACCACTCCTCAACCAGTTCGTACCACTCCACAACCCGTTCGCACCACTCCGCAATCTGTTCCCACCACTCCTCAACCAGTTCCAACCACTCCGGAACCAGTTCACACCACTCCGCAACCAGTTCGATCCACTCTGCAAGCAGATCGCACCACTCCGCAATGAGTTCGCACCACTCTGCAAGTAGTTCACATCACTCCGCAACCAGTTCGCACCACTCCTCAACCAGTTCGCACCACTCTACAACCCGTTCGCACGACTCCGCAACCAGTTCGCACCACTCCGCAACCAGTTTGATCCACTATGCAACCAGTTCGCACGACTCCGCAACGAGTTCGCACCACTCTGCAAGCACTTCACAACACTCCGCAACCAGTTCCCACTACTCCGCAACCAGTCGCACAACTCCGTAACCAATTTGCACCACTCCGCAACCAGTTTGCACCACTCCGCAACCAGTTCGCACCACTCCACAACTCGCTCGCACCACTCTGCAACCAGTTCGCACCACTCCGCAACCAGTTCGCACAACCCTACAACCAGTTTACACCACTCCGCAACCAGTTCGCACCACTCCGCAACCGGATCGTACCACTCCCAACCAGTTTGCACCACTCCACAACCAGTTCGCACCACTTTGCAACCAGTTCACACCATTCCGCAACCGGTTCGCACCACCCTGCAACCAGTTTGCACCACTCCACAACCAGTTCGCACCACTGCGCGACCAGTTTGCACCACTCTCCGACCAGTTCGCACATCTCCGCAACCAGTTCGCACCACTCCGTAACCAGTTCGCACCATTCTCCGACCAGTTCGCACCACTCCGCAACCAATTCGCACCACTCCGCAACCAGTTCGCACCACTCCGCAACCAGTTCACACCACTCCGCAACCAGTTCGCACCACTCCACAACCAGTTCGCACCACTCCGCAACCAGTTCGCACCACTCCGCAACCAGTTTGCACCACTCCGCAACCAGTTCGCACCACTCTGCAACCAGTTCGCACCACTCCGCAACCAGT